>ML286697.1:0-18363 GCA_005239495.1 Nicotiana undulata
TGATTTATTGCTCAGCATGTACCTTATTTATTTATTTATGTACTGGACCTTAGTGAGTATATAGTCTACCTCTCGTCACTACTCTTTACGAGTTTTGACGGGATACTCACTAGGTACATATTTGATTATATGTACTCATGCTGCACTTTCTTTCTTTTTTTTTCTGCACTTGATTGTGCAGGTGGTGAAGTTCGTCCGTCTGCTGATAGATACTGACCGCGGTGTCACTCCATACGGTGAGCTGTCTTCTTGGCGTCATCCTGTCAGCACCTCTGGAGCTTTCTAGTTTCATTTTGCTCAGTCTTTTGTTCCAGACTGCGGCTTGTATATTTTTGTATATATATTTCAGTTGTTGTATCTATGTAGCTGCCCGTTGACACTGTGACACTAATCCTGGCACACACTTGTTGTAGTTATGTTGGTAATTTAGGGTTGTATATATTGGGCCTAGCTGTGGCTCAGCTTGCTTCTACGGCCTTACCCCATACCGTTGATTATATTCTGCACGTTTATTGTTATAGTTTTACATTGGCTTGCCTAACCTCGCCGTTAGGTGCCATCACGACCTGAACCGGTTTTGGGTCGTGACAGCCAAAAATGCCCATTTGAACACCCGAAACACACACGAGGCCCCCGGGACCTCAGCCAAAATATCGACCCTAATACCTCATTCAAACTTGGTCGAGCCTTAAAAACACATCTCATAACATCAAAATCATCAACTATGCATAGATTCAAGCCTAAGAACTTACGAAATTTCTAGAATCCACATCCGATGCCGAATCATGTCAAAACTCATCCGAATGACCTCAAATTTTGCACACAGGTCTTAAATGGCATAACGGACCTGATGACACTTTCAGAATTACATTTCGAGTCTGATATCAAAATCTCACCTATCGGCTAAATTCGCCAAAATTCCAACTCTCGCCAATTCATGCTAAAATCTACAACTGACCTCGAAAACACATTCTGAACACGCTCCTAACCCCGGAATCACCCAACGGAGTTAACGGAGTCGACAGAATTCCATTTCGGATCCGTCATCACATAGTTCTAGATACATCCTGATTTCAAAAGCTAACATCCATATTTAAGGACTATGTGTCAAAAATCACTCCGAATTTCACCACTCAACGCTCCGACAAGTTTCAATAACATAAATAGATGTGGGAGAAGAAGTTATTAGGGGATCGGGGCACTAACTCTCAAAACGACCGACCGAGTTGTTACATTCTCCCCCTCTTAAGAAAATCATTCATCCTCGAACGTGTATAGAAACATACCTGAAGCTGTGAAAAGATGAGAGTATTGACTCCGCATATCCTGCTCGGTCTCCCAAGTCGCCTCCTCGATCGGATGACCCCTCCACTGAACCTTGACTGAAACAATATTCTTCGATCTGAGATTTCTGACCTGCCTATCCAATATAGCCACATGCTCCTCAACATATGATAGATCCTTGTCCAACTAGACTGAGCTGAATTCTAAAACATGAGTCGGATCACCGTGATACTTCCGGAGCATGGAAACGTGGAATACCGGATGAACTCCTTCTACATTAGGAGGCAAGGCCAACTCATAGGCTACCTCCCCAACCCGTTGTAATACCTCAAAAGGGCCAATGAACCTCGGACTCAGCTTACCCTTCTTTCTGAATCTCATGACGCCCTTCATAGGAGATACCCGAAGCAAAACCCGATCACCAGTCATAAATGCCAAGTCACAAACCTTACGGTACGCATAACTCTTCTGCCTGGACTGAGCTGTGCGAAGTCTCTCCTGGATCACCTTCACCTTGTCCAGGGCATCCTGAACCAAGTCTGTACCCAACAATCGGGCCTCGCCTGGCTCAAACCATCCTACTGGAGACCTGCACCGCCTACCATACAAAGCCTCATACGGAGCCATCTGAATGTTGGACTGGTAGTTGTTATTATAAGCAAACTCTGCAAGAGGCAAGTATCGATCCTATGACCCTCCAAAATCCATCGCACAGGCACGGAGCATATCCTCGAGAATCTGAACCGTGCGCTCGGACTGTTCGTCCGTCTGAGAGTGATATGATGTGCTGAGATCTATCTGTGTACCCAACTCACTATGCAAGGTTCTCCAGAAGTGCGAGGTGAACGGAGGACCTCGATCTGATATAACGGACACCGGCACACCGTGCAACCAGACTATCTCCCGAATGTAGATCTGAGCCAACCTCTCAGAAGTATAAGTAGTCAATACTGGAATGAAATGGGCTGATTTGGTCAGCTAGTCCACAATCCCCAAATAGCATCATGCTTCCCCAAGGTTCGAGGAAGTCCAACCACAAAGTCCATGGTGATCCGCTCCCACTTCCACTCTAGAAGCTTAATCTGATAAAGTAATCCTCCCGGTCTCTAATGGTCACATTTGACCTGCTAACAATTTAGACACTTGGCTACAAACTCCATTATATCCTTTTTCATCCTTCGCCACCAATAGTGCTGTCTCAGATCCTGGTACATCTTCGCGGTACCCGGATGGATGGAATACCGCGAGCTATGGGCCTCCTCAAGAATCAACTCCCGAAGCCCATCTACGTTGGGCACACAAATATGGCCCTACATCCTCATCACACCATCATCACCTATGGTCACATCCCTGGCATCACCCTGCCAAACTCTATCCTGAAGAGCCCGAAGGTTGGGATCATCATACTGGCGTTCCCGAATGCGTTCATAAAGAGAAGATCGAGCAACAACACAAGAAAATACCCAGTGAGGCTCAAAAAGATCCAATCTCACGAACTAACTGGCTAAGGACTGAACATCTAAGGCTAAGGGCCTCTCAACCGCACAAAGATATGCCAAACTACCCAAACTCTCCGCCCGGCGACTCAAGGCGTCGGCCACCACATCGGCCTTCCCTGGGTGGTATAATATCGTGATGTCATAATCCTTGAGTAACTCCAACCACCTACGCTGACGCAAATTGAGATCCTTCTACCTGAATATGTGCTGCAAACTTTGCTAATCCGTGAATATCTCATAGGGAACACCATATAAATAGTGACGCCATATCTTAAGGGCATGAACAATCGCTGCTAACTCGAGATCATAAACAGGTTAGTTTTTCTCATGCACATTCAACTGTCTAGACGCGTAGGCAATCACCTTACCGTCCTACATCAACACTGTTCCTAGGACAATCCTCGAAGCATCACAATAGACTATATCGGACCCTGAACCTGTGGGTAATACCAACACTGGAGCTGTAGTCAAAGCTGTCTTGAGCTTCTGAAAGCTCTCCTCACACTCCTCGTTCCATATAAAAGGTGCACCCTTCTGGGTCAGTCTGGTCATGAGCGCTGAAATGGATGAAAATCCCTCCATAAAACGGCGATAATACCCAGCCAAATCGAGGAAACTACGGATCTCAGTAGTTGAAGATGGTATAGGCCAACTCTGCACCGCCTCTACCTTCTTCGGGTCTACCTTGATCCCATTCGAAGATACCAGATGGCCTAAGAATGCCACAGAATCAAGCCAAAATTCACACTTAAAAAATTTGGCATACAACTTCTTCTCTCTCAATGTCTGAAGTACGATCCTCAAATGCTTCTCATGGTCCTCCTGGGACCGAGAGTATACTAGAATGTCGTCAATGAACACGATGACGAAAGTATCAAGATACGGCCAAAATACGTTGTGCATCAGGTGCATGAAGGCTGCTGGGGCATTGGTCAGCCAAAATGACATAACCATAAACTCATAGTGGCCATATCTGGTCCTGAAGGCAGTCTTCGGGATATTCGGCTCCCGAATCTTCAACTGATGATAGCCCGAACGAAGATCAATGTTGGATAACACCCTATCACCTTGTAACTGATCAAATAAATCATCAATGTGAGGCGATGGGTACTCGTTCTTCATTGTCACCTTATTCAACTACCGGTAGTCAATACACATACGCATCGAACCATCCTTTTTCTTCACAAATAATACCGGAGCACCCCAAGGAGATACACCAGGCCTGATGAATCCCTTTTAAAGCAACTCCTGTAACTGCTCCTTCAACTCAAGAGCAGCCATGCGATAGGGAGGAATTGCAATGGGCTGAGTGCCAGGGAACAAGTCAATGCCAAAATCAATGTCTCTATCGGGCGGCATACCCGAAAGATCAGCTGGAAAAACATCAGGATAGTCCCTAACAACGGGGACAGACTCAACTGTAGGGGTCTCATCACTAACATCTCTCACATAAGCCAAATACGCATCACACCCCTTTTCAACCATCCGCTGAGCCTTAAGAAAAGAAATGACTCAACGGGGAGTAAACTCTAAGGAACCTCTCCACTCTAACCTCGGTAGTCATGGCATAGCCAGTGTAACGGTCTTGGTGTGAAAATCAAGAATAGCATAGTAGGGAGACAACCAGCCCATACCCAATATTACATCAAAATCTACCATACTGAGTAATAGTAAATCCGCCTTGGTCTCAAAACCACTGATAACAATCAAACACGACCAATATACGCGGTCCACAACAAGAGAATCTCCCACAGGAGTAGAAACATAAATAGGGAAACTCAAAGAATCCCGAGATATCCCCAGATGGGAAGCAAAATAAGAAGACACATACGAATATGTAGATCCTGAGTCACATAATACTGATGCTTCCCTATGACAAATGGGAACAATACCTGTAATGAATGAATCTGAAGCAATGGCCTCGGATCGGGATGGAAGAGCATAGTACCTGGCCTGACCTCCCCCTCTAGGGCGACCTCGACCTCCACCTCGAGCTGCCTGAGATGGTGGGGTAGCAGCTGGGGCTGGAAGAATAGCGAGGGCCTGGTGGAAGGCGTGGAACCTGATAAGTCTCAGGTGGTGCACCCCTCCTAGCTTTGGGAAATCTCTTATCACATGACGAGGCTCACCACACTAAAATCAACTCCTCGAAGGACGTGGCGGCTGATGCTTACTCTGAACTGGCCTGCTGGACTGGCCGGTGATAGCACCTCGAGCAGGAGGCATCTCAGATACTGGTGGTGCATAATAAGGCTCCTGAGGTCTAGAAGGAGCTGGAATACCATTGGCTGCTGGAAGAGCTGAATGAACAAGGCGACTCATCAAAACCCCTACCATAGTGTGTTGCTGGTGCACGGGCTCCTGAAAAATGACCAGTCTCTTGAGACCTCGTGGCCTCTCTCTCCTCCCTGTCTCGGGTTAACATGGTTTCAATCCTCCGGGCAATACTCACGGCCTGCTGATAAGGGATATCTATCTCTAGCTCTCTGGCCATATTGGTCTGAATACTGGGGTGGAGCCCCTAAATAAAGCGTCGAACCCTTTCTCCGACAGTGACAACAAAAGCTGGTGCATGGCGAGCCAAATCGCTGTAACGGACTGCATACTCTGACACAGTCATGGTACCCTGGCGTAGCTGTTCAAACTCTGCGCGCCAAGCGTCCCTGAGGCTCTGAGGGACAAACTCAAGAAAGAACATCTCTGAGAACTGAGCCCAAGTAAGTGAATTTGCCTCGTCCGGACTACTAAGCTCAAAAGCACGCCACCACTAATAAGTTGCTCCCCTCGGCTGGAAAGCAGTGAAAGAAACCCCACTAGTCTCTACAATACCCATAGTGTGGAGAATGCGATGACACCCCTCAAGAAAACCCAAGGCGTCATCCGGAGCTAGTCCGTTGAACTCGGGTGGGTGGTACTTCTTGTACCTCTCAACTCGGAGCTGCTCTCCC
Organism: Nicotiana undulata; assembly: GCA_005239495.1. Lineage (NCBI taxonomy): Eukaryota > Viridiplantae > Streptophyta > Magnoliopsida > Solanales > Solanaceae > Nicotiana > Nicotiana undulata. Next base: position 5,732 of record ML286697.1, read on the forward strand.
TCAGGAACAGTTATACTAGTCTCATGTTGAGCTGGAGCTGCTGGGGGAATAGGAATATACTCTAGAACCTACCCAATATGAACCCTCTGCTCAGGAGTACGGGCTGTGGGGGTCTGTGTCCCTCCCCCGGCTTTGGATGTAGCTGGGGCTATCGGAAGTAGTCCCGCCTGAGACAGAGTACTGAAGTCACTCAAAACCTGAGCCAATGTCTCCTGGAGGGCAGGAGTAATAGTAGGGACCTCCTGTGCCCCTCCAAGTGTGGCTGCTGGGGATCCTCCGCCTCTACTTTAGCCAGTGCTCGGGCTGCACCGCGTGCTCTTCCTCTGCTTCGGCCCCTTTCTCTGATGGCTCTGGCTAGGGGCTCGGGTGCCTGGTCATCAGTACATCTGGTATGAGTACGAACCATCTATAAGCAAGAATAGAATAGAGTTTAAAAAAAATTTGTTGACAGTAACTAGCACGATAAAGAATTCCAAAGAATATGATTGTTCTTAACAATTACATAGCCTCTCGAAGATAGATAGGGATGTCTCCGCACCGATCCGCAAGACTCTAATAAATCGGCTTGTGACTTTTGACTCCTATGAACGTAGACGCTCTGATACCAACTTGTCAGGACCCGAATTTACCCTCCGAACGGTCTCGTGACGGCACCTAGTCTCTACGACTAGGTAAGCCTATACTGCGGAAAATAAGACAAATAATAACAAAAGAGTAAAGATGAAGTAATACTATAAAATTTAGTCGCTCGGCATCTACATCTTTTACTTTCCCAAAACCCGGAATGTCACAAATCACAAGCTTTATACGACTATAGCTCTATACAACGGAACAAAGAAAATGTGTATATGTATATCTCCTAAGTCTGTAATAGAGTAGATGAGGACACGTGGGATTCTGCGGACGCTACAGAATTACCTTGCGGTCTCCTAACAGCTATTGTAGTACTCCTAGCCAAAACAATGTGTACTGGTACCTGGATCTGCACATGGGGAAAACATGCGCAGGAAAGGGCGTGAGTACTTCACATTCGGTACTCCGTAAGTGCCAAGCCTAACCCCAGTCAAGTAGTGAAGAGGTCAGGTTAAGGCTCTACTGAGTTTGAAAATAAGACAGTTATAAGTTTGAACAGTGACATATAAATAGCGAAAATAAGCAGAATTTAAAGGAAATTGAAAGAAATAATGAAGAAAAGCCCTCGGCTCAGCACAACATATATCTCAACAGCAAATATGCAATGTAGTATAGGGGGAAAGCTCCTGGATCTCAGTCGGTAGTCCCAATTAACTATGCTATGCAGTACAGGGGGAAAGCTCTCGGATATCAGTCAGTAGTCCCAATTTAAAGTATGCAATTTAGTATAGGGGGAAAGCTCCTGGATCTCGGTCCGTAGTCTCAATTTAAATATGAGATATAGAATCCTATCGGATACGGCTTAATTAAACAATTCAAGAAAACAATAGGCAAGAATAAGGTAAAACTACCTAAGCATGGAGCAAATAGTAGCAAGTACGGGGAATTCAAGTGATAACAGATAGGCATGCTCATTCCTATGCTAACTAATCAGTTATAACATGAAGCAATAATATAGGAATGAAATGAGTTATGCCATGGAAGGAAAAGCGGGAATGTAGCAACCATGACCCATGTACGCACTCATCACCTCACGTACACGGTGTCCACATAGTAAAATCAGTATAAAATGCCTAAGAGAAATCCCCAACACAGAGTTAGGCAAGCCACTTACCTTGACTGCGCTAATCAACTCAATATCACGCTCTTACCATGAGTATCCGACTCCGGTTGGACCAAATCTATTTGATTCGATTGCATAATGTAAATATCAGTTCAAGGGAACAAAATAGCTAATTATTTCTAAGCAAATACGCGAAATTAGGAAATTCGCCCAAAAAGTCCCCCTGGCCCACGTCTCGAAATCGGGTAAAAATTATATTTTCTGGACACTCGTTCACTCACGAGTCTAACATATAAGAATCTCTCAAATCGGAGGTCAAACACCCAATCAAAACTCAATAATTTGGTCTATGAAGTTCTTCCCAACTTTCCCATTTTCTATCAAAGATTTTCGAAATTAGAGGTGGGATTTAAGATTGGAATCATGGAAATTGATCTATAATGGATAGAAATTACTTACTAAGTTACCCAGGTGCAAATTCTTCCAAATATCACCTCTCCCGATCTCTCAAAAACAAAACATGGTGAAAATAACATTAACCCTCGGAATTGGGTTTTTAAAAGACTGCCTAGACATTTCTTCAATGCGTCAGCAAACGCATAGTCGCGATTGCGGGGCATTCTTCCACGCGCCTAAAATCCTTCATCGCAATCGCAGTTACGTGCATGCTATCGCAGACCTTCACGACCCAGAGCTACGCGATCGCAGTTGGGGCCACGCGACCGCGTAGAAAAAATATTGGAACTTCCCCAGACAACTGATACACTATACGATTGCGACCTAGGACATGCGATCGCGAAGGCTAATCTTCCAACACTCTACCATCGCGGACCTCTTCTTGTGATTGCAGATATCAAATGGCAGGACCTCCCATTTACCTTACGCGATCGCGGGTGAACCGTTGCGATCGTAGAGAGCAAGATACTACTGTTGAACACCCGAACACACCTGAGGCCCCCGGGACCTCAACCAAAACTACCAATCGTCCCTAATCCCTCATTCAAACTTGGTCGATCCTTAAAAACACATCTCATAACATCAAAAACATCAAATATGCATAGATTCAAGGCTAAAAACTTATGAAATTTCTAGAATCCACAACAGATGCCAAATCACTTCAAAACTCATCCAAATGACCTCAAATTTTGCACACAGGTCATAAATCTCATTATGGACCTACTGACGCTTTCGGAATTCCATTCCTTGTCTGATATCAAAATCTCACCTATCGGCCGATTTCGCCGAAATTCTAACTTTTGCCAATTCAGGCCTAAATCTACAATCGTCCTCAAAAATACATTCCGAACACGCTCCTAACCCCGGAATCACCCAACGGACCTAACAGAGTCGACGAAATTCCATTCTGGATCCGTCTTCACATAGTTCTAGCTACGGCCTTATTTCAAAAGCTAACATCCACATTTAAGGACTATGTGTCAAAAATCACTCCGAATTTCACCACTCAATGCTTCGACAAGTTTCAATAACATAAATAGACATGGGAGAAGAAGTTATTAGGGGATCGGGGAGCTAACTCGCAAAACGAATGACCGGGTCGTTACAATTAGTTAACCCTGAACCTCAACATGTACATGTTCATTATATGTTTTTTGTTTACTTCAACCAGTATGCTTTAGTCTTGTTACCTATTTGTCCCATATGGCTGTGTGGTTGGTGCTTCAACATGCTTCTATTTTTCCCTATGTTTCTACGGACCAGCATGACTTAACTCTTGATTAACTTGTCATGTTCTATGTGATAACAAGTCTCTGTTTTGCCCATGACACTTGAAACTAGCATGTCTAACTCTCGTTGCCTCACCCTATTATGTATGGTAATGGATTAGTCTTTTCGATTTCAGCATGTTTCTCTTTGTTTAGTACATGTCCATATGCTCACCTAGCAATAGCTAATGAACTAAGTCAATCCCAGGCAATATGAAACCTTGTTTGAATTGATTGTGAGTTTGTTTCATCTGTTGTTTGACTACTGGAGTCCATGTCTGAACTCCATCTATTAAATGTGGTTCTGCTTGTAGTTCTTGTAATCTAGTAATCTGTTTTTATCCACTTTTAAAATCCGTACTGTTTTTTTTTTCTAAAATTATCTCCTACTTTCATATATTATTTTCAAATCCTACTCTTAGATATATAGGGTCCTGCCCCTCTAGTGTGAGCACTACCTAGGAGTCCATGAGACTCCTCCGAACTCTGACACACTGGGGCTGGCCATTCCAAACTTGTTTTCAAAACTATTTCTTTGAAAAGGGTTATGGCATGAGCATTGCCCGGGGTCCCTGAGGCCCTTGGGAACTTTGACACACCAGAAGCCCATTTGGTGTATTATGGACTACCTGTTGGACATCTGACTTGATTGAAGGCCTGACTTCTAGGTTTACTTTTGGGATTGTCAAGTCTCCCTATAGTATAGTTATTTCCATTATGTAATCCATTGGTATTGTTCTGTAATAATAATTCTTGTAAAACAGATATAGGGTTATTAGTAAAGCTGGGAGGGATTTTTATATATATTTGTTGGGATCGGGTAGAAATTATACTTATAGGATTGTTGTGATTATTTATATGCACTAGAAACCATGCCTATAGTACCTATCTCATTATTTGTCCTCAATTTCCACTTTACATCCTATAAATCCTGTTATAGGACGTTCATCAATTCTGTATCAAAATTCAAGTTCATATATATTCTCACGTCTTAATGTACATTAGAAACCATGTCTATAGGATCTTCTTTGGGAATTATCAAACTCATATAACATTCTGCTCACTTAGATATCATGTCCATAGGAAATCACCTAGGAAAGTCTGTATGACAATAAAAATTTGGAAGTTTTAAAGTTGTGTTTGTTGGACTTCTTATAAACGTGCCCAGATTCAGTAAGTAATAAATCAGTAGGCAAACTAATAGGTACTCACTGCCTTAATAAAACTACTGCATATTCTGTGCTCATTTAGATATCCTGCCTATAGGACCCTAATCGTTTTAAAACTGCTTGTTTGAATAGCGTGCATTTGTTTGTCTATTTGTGGAGGTAAATATGAGCCCCCTTAAGTGATCTCTTATGTGATAGTCCTTCTTGTTTTGTTTTTCGCTTAGTTTTCTCCTTTTAGGCACCATAGGTGAGTCTAGAACCACCTTAAATAGAGGTCCTAAACACCTTCGAGACCACAGGTAAGGGACGGGTAATGCACGCATAGGGCACGTATTGGATGCTACTAGAACTCTTAGGTAATGATTAAGGGAAAGGTAATCGGGTAGTATAGGATATGATGACATGTGTGCTAATGCTACACGTAACACCTATATTTAAGGAAGGTTATCGAGTATTGCACAGAAGTGATCGTATAGACTAATAAACCTAGGACCCCTTTTAAACTCCCATTTTTAAATGTTCTCTACTTGTTTAAATTGCTTTTATGACTAATTCTCTTAAATTGAGTTTGGCGGGGACCTACCGTTGTGGACCTCGAGGGGTGACTAACACCTTCCCCTCAAGGTAATTTCGAGCCCTTACCCAAAGCACCTTAATCTGTTAGGTGGCGACTCTTCAAATTCCATACCCCTTCCCAAAAGGAAATGAGTTGTCCCAAAAATGTCGAAACTCGGACTCCGCGAGGAAAAAGGGGGCGCGACAGTGATTGACTTACTTAGTCTTAGGTACTAAGTTCCATCACGACGCCTGTGGTGGGATGTTGGGTCGTGAAAAGTAAAAAAACTTGGTTCTCCCAAATGCACACGCAAATATACGTGGCTGACAAGTAATATAGGATTGAAAGTCCAGATATCGTACCCACAAGGACTTGTGATTAACTATCAACTAAATTAAACCCAAACAATTAATTTATTCAAGTGGTTTTTTAAAGTATGAATATTTAACTAAAACTAATCTAGAATAGTAAACTATGAAATTAAATGAAACAAGTCTGCAATCTTAGAGATGAATTCAATAGGAGAAAATGTTCTAGAGCTATGGGTTAGCTAACAATCCCGTTGAGTTTTCCACTTAAATCGTCTAATTATTTTATCTGGTTTTGTCACGACCCAAATTCTAATATAGGTCGCCATGGCGCCCAACACCGATGTTAGGCAAGCCAACACAATTAATCTAGCAAGTCCCATTTATTTTCATAAAAACCTTTCCAGCAATACCTAAGTTTCAATCACTAAGCATGTGAAATAACAAATCTCAAAGGCAAATTTAATTGCAATGATCAAAAGAAGTCAAATTTAAATAATTACATCCCCAAAAAAATAGTTTACCAATGTGTATGCCAGGAACTAGTGTCACAAGTATACGGACATCTAGTAGAATGAACAAAATAATACATCTACTCTACTGTCTGAAATAGAATAGACAGAATAAGCAAAAGAAAAGACTCCAACGTGTTGTTGAATGGCATCAAGAGAAGCAGCTCACCGTGGAATCTCTGTCTCAGAAGTCAAGGACGTGCCCCGGACTGGTAACCAGATGCACCTACCTCAGAACATGTACAATTAAGTACAGAAGTGTAGCATGAGTACATAAACATTATGTACCCAGTAAGTATCTAGTCTAACCTCGAAGAAGTAGTGACGAGGGGTCGACTTGACACTCACTAGGGACAAACAATTTATTTAAATATAAGGCTAAGCATGAATATCGAGGATAAATAGTAAATAGTAACAAGATATGACAAGTCTTTCCACAATGATATTTATGATAAATTTTCTATCATTTCCGGTTGACCATTTATATTCCAGGGCTTTTAACCAAATCTAACGAGAACACGGAAAAGTACCAAACAAATAGCATGCATAGGAAATGCCGAGGACGTACGACCCGATTCAACAAAATAATAAATGTGCATTGTCAAAGGGTAGAACGGCGCAAACCATATTTGCATCTATTAACCTGCCGAGGCGAACAACCAGCTCCCATGAGAGTAGTGGAGAGAATCACCCCGCTCGCGAAATATAATTGCGGAGCGGACACACATAAACATAGTATATCCTTCTTCAATTCTTTTATAAAAAAGCCTTCAAATTTCTAAGAATCTTGAAATAATTTCCACTCAATACAATTAGCACATAAGATGGATAAACAGTGTTCAAAAACACATGGTGTAAACCTAAACTACCCCGACATAACAAGAATAGTCACTACGTATGGACCCTCGTCACCTAGTACGTACGTAGTCCCCCACAGTTATTCATATATCATATAGGTTCACCTATGGGGAAATTTCCATTTACAAGGTTAGAAAGAAGACTTACCTTGTTTCGAGCCTACTTCCAACACAAGAATGCGCCCGAACCTCCGAATTCGTCGCCCCACAACTCGAAACTTACCAAACAACACAAAAACTAACCAATCTATGCTCAAACGTTCACAATTCCCCTATTTAAATGATTACCCAACATAGTTTGCAAGGTTCCTAAAATCCACCCACGGGCCCACATGCTCGGATTCCGGAAATTCTTAATGGAAATTGTTACCCATAACCTTAGGATCAACAATATATAATTTTTACTAGATTCCCTAACAAATTTCGTGGTTAAATCTTGTTTTTACCAAACCCCTAGGTTTTAATCTAAACCCATAATTTTCACTAATTTTTGTGTGTTAATATACCAAAAACCCAAGTATTAAACTCACATTAAGTAGGAATAACTTACCTCAAGACGCTAGGCTGAAATCTCTACTTTGGAAGCTCCTAATCGCCCAAGGATGTAATAAATGCCCTCAAATATGCCTAAGTCCCAATTTTAAAATGACCTCACTACCTTTAGTATTTTCGCACCTACGGCGTGTGGACCACACCTGCGGTATCGCTTCTGCGGACCATCATCCTCATCTACGGAAAGGGGGAATGTTGGCAGGGATCGCACCTGCAGAAGGAAGCCCGCACTTGCGGCTCTGCTTCTGCAGAAAAGGAACGCATCTGCGGAACCTGGGCATCCGCTCAATGGCCGCATCTACGAGGCTTGGACCGCTTCTGCGGTCTCGCACTTGCGCCTGGCCAACCGCAGGTGCGGTCGCACCAGATCTGGTCCACCAGTAGCTCCTTTAGAGCTTGAACTTGCCTCGCGCGACGTCCGAATGGCATCCGGGGCCCCCGAGGCCCCGTCCAAACATACCAACAAGTTCCAAATCATAAGACAGACTCGCTCGAACCTTCGGAATTCCCGAAACAACATTAAATCTAAGAATCATACCTCAAAACCATTTAAATCCACCTATGAACTTTGAGTTCTTGAATTCACTTCCAACACGCCGAAACGTACTTATATTACTCTGGATGATACCAAATTTTGCGAGGAAGTCATAAATAACATTACGGAACTATTTTCGATCTCAAAATTCCGTTCGGACCTCGATATCACCAAAACACGTTCCAAACCTCAACTTTTGAACTTCAAGAATCATATTTCACTATTTGGCGATAAAACGCTCTCGGGTCATCCAAATCACGTTCCGAACATACGCCCAAGTCCGAAATCATCCTACAAACCTATTGGAACCTTCAAATCCCGATTCCGGGGTCGTTTACTAAAATGTTGACTGAAGTCAAACTTCGCCTTTAAGTCCAACCTTAAGGAACTAAGTGTTCCAAATTCCAATCCAAACTCTTCCAAATCCCGAACCAACCATCCCCGCAAGTCATAAATCAGTAAAAGCAAGTACGGAAAGTCTTATTTAGGGGCACGAGGTTCTAGAAAGCAAAATGACCGGTTGGGTCGTTACAGTTTTATTAGTTGATAGGGTTAATATTGGTCGTAGCCTTCTCCCGAAGTACAACTCGCCTATTCAAGCTAACCTAACGCCTATTTTCCTATTGAATTAGAATTAACAAGAACGCATTAATAATTCCTTTATAGTAACCAAGCAAGGCGATTAGGTATATTCCTATCCTAACCGCAAATCCCCCCCCCCCCCCCCNAAGGGATTTGGGATTTTTCCCTCCCAACCCCAAAACCCCCCCCCCCCCCCCAGATTTAAGATCTTTATCCACTCAGTCTTATATACAATCCAGAATTCCCTCTCCCCAAGTTCAATCCTAGATTCGTAGATAGTATTCAATTGGTGATCAAGCAATCAAATAATTAAGCACAAGATTGAATAAATAAACCAATACGATAAAATAACAAGAATAATTCAAGCTTTAAACTACAACTTTCATGTAGCACCCAAAACTCTAGAACTAATAAACTATGAGATTAAAAGATAGGAAGAGAAGAAAAACTAGTTAGAGCCTTCTCCAAAGCGTGGTGTGTGTTCCTCCATCTTTATACTGCTTTATTCGTACACAGTTAAATATAATATTAAGCACAAAATGATATAATTAATACTCAAAAGACGATTAAAAGTACTAGAATGTAAGGCAATAATAATTAAATATATGCATTTTTGGCCTAATATCACAACCCCAGACTTAAACTCTTGCTCGTCCTCAAGTAAGCATTAAAATCACTCTCAATAAATCAAGCCTAGAAACACCACCACTTCGGTTGATACTAACAGTTTGGCCCTTTAGCAACTCAAAATATCAGATATACACTTCCTGATCATCGTGCAAGATATACAAGTCACAAACAAACAACAAACTTCTAGCCTCCTAACCTCAGATACGGAGTCTAACTTACCAAATTTAAGCACGCTCACGTACTCTTTCAAATAAGCTAATAACATCACATATCTATCATTAAATAAGTGTTCTCCCAAATGTAAATAGTCCATACACTCAAATGAAAGAATGAATATAATTTAAGGACTTAGCATCAAAGAACCATAGGCTTATAAATAATTCATACGTATGCACAAAGAACCATAGGCTTATAAATAATTCAAATGTATGCACAAAGAACCATAGGCTTGCCCATTATGTACATCTCTACTAATTAAGTGTGCTAAAAAAGAAACAGGTTGTAATGTTGGCTAGGGGATGGGTAGGAGAACAATATAATAGTGACTTACACTTTCCTAAGTACTTTGAACTTTTAGACTTCTTCACCCATTATGTTCTACTTTTCACTTTAATTTTTCAGTCATCTCTTCATCAATTGTTTCACAAGTATTTCCTCATATCAAGACCGTTTCATTTTTTTTTTTCAAAGCAATTTTTTTTTCATTCTCTTTTTTTTCTTCTCATTATTTTCAAGAGGGACTTTAATCACTTTGTGGCTATCATTGGTCACTATATTTCTCTTAATCATCATTTTCTTCAAATTTATCGATTAATATAAAGTCTAAGCAACAATGTTCAAAGAAGCAGGCTGCAACAATTAGGGATTCAACAAAAGCATCAAGGCAAAAATACGGCTTCCAAACAAAAGGCTACAGGCTCAAAGGGCTAATAATGGTACAATATCTGAAAAGGCTAAAATTCACAAGATATATCAAAGAAAGCCTATTATCATCTTCTAAATATAGCGACACTTTTATTTTGCTTCAATAATATGCAGGGCAAGTTCTAGACTAATATGCAAAACATGAAATATATTTAAGAAATTCTCATCACACATGGCACAAGTATCAATCAAGATGGATCAATTCTACTCTAAGACAGGCATGATCATAGCGAACAACAATATAAAAATAAGCTATATACAGAGTCACAACTATGAGCCTAGGTGTCAAAAAATCTGCTATTTTATTCATTACTCAAGCACTCAGAGGAAAGCATTACTCAAGCTTAAGCCTAAATGTGCTAGTATCAAACAAGGCACAAAGGTTTTTTTCACTTCTCCCTCTTTTTCTACTCCTAAAATAAAGAAAAATAATTTAATCCTAAAAAATAAAAAAAATTACCCGGTCCAAGTTACATCCCTTGGAAAAGAACCGACGAAAAACAAAACCAAGGGGGATTGGTATCTAACTAAACAATAAAATATTTTTGACTTTCTTTTTCATTGGATTTTAATCCCTCAAGAAAGGTGTCCACAAAATCCATCATCGGAAAAAGTTTCTGATAATTAATTTTTTTCGTTTATTAATTTTTTTTATTTTTAACAAAAACTACTACACTAAGAAAAGAGTACTACAACTAAGCTAAGATAGCACAGAAAATCTCGTCACCCCACACTTAAAATTGTGCAACGTCCTCAATGCACACTGAAAATAACTAGTGGGTAAAAGAGACTCCCTGATAGGTTAAAGGTCCGAAACGTTAGCAGCTCACGGGATACTCAGACTTCTCACATGTATGATTCTTTGCGGGTACCTCACACTTAGTTTCAACCACCTGCTCGCTTTTGCACTCGCCTATTGGCTTTGACTCCATGCTCCTACTCCTACAAAATATAAAAATAATACTACAAAAGATAACACAATAAAAAAAAGCAAAGTAAAAAAAATTGGGTTGCCTCCCAACAAGCGCTTGATTTAACATCGTGGCATGACACCCTAACTTTCATCACTTTTCCTTTCACTTTGAGGATATGAATTGCGCCCCCAATTTTGCATCAATTTTTATGTCACGTTCACGGGGCAGTGGTTTGAAAATAGAGGAACCAAGTAACAGGTATCGCATCTTGCACTTCTTGGCCCTTAAGTGAGGAATGTTGTTTTGCCTTTTTGGTGTTGCAAATTTTAGTATATAAAGGTTTTGTTCTTCATCTATACATCTCTCTAAAGGATCGATCTCCAAGTCTCCATTCAAACATAATGTAGAAAACTGATTAGAATGAGGACAACACGCCCCAACTCCAAAACTGTATTATTTTTTACATCCTCAATAATATATACTTCCTCAACCTCAGCATCATCCACAAGAACATGGTCTAATAATTGGTATTCTCATTTTAGCTCCTCAATTTGGCCTAGAAGATCTTTTTCAACTTCACACAACTCACCACTAAATTTTTAGACGTTACACGCATCAATCTTTGCACTCAATTGAGCAACCAAGTCGCGAATAGAACTGCCAAATTGGCCGATCTCTTGTCTCAATTCAGATCTTCTTCTATAAATTGTTGCATCTCATTCGTAATTTTCTCACGGAACCCACAATATTCCTCTAATAATTTCATGTGCATATCAAGAATGCAAACATCGTATTCCAGATCATCAAATTCTTTACCCCTGTCATACTCACAAAAATCATTAGAATCAACATAAGAAGGGATTGGAGTAGGATGCCAACACTTAGGACAATTATTCCAATTTCCACCACAAATAGTACATGATTGAATGGTGCACGCAACTCTGTATTGGGAGTATCTTTACAATATTTACACAAGTGGTGTCCTTTATAATATGGACAAGGATCACAAAAACAAGAATACTTACTATCCCACCATTTTTCGATCAAATGCCATATAAAATAATATATAATACTAACTACAATAAGCAAAAAATAAAAACTTATAGATAAAAAGTAAAAATCTAATCTAGTAAAATAGTTAATTTCTAAGTCCCCGGCAACGGCGCCAAAAACTTGCTGCTCCCAAAAGCACACGCAAGTATATGTGGCCGACAAGTAATATAGGATTATAAGTCCAGATATCGTACCCACAGGGACTTGTGATTAACTATCAACTAAATTAAATCCAAATAATTAATCAATTCAAGCGATTTTCTAAAGTATGAATATTTAACTAAAACTAATCTAGAATAGTAAACTATGAAATTAAATGAAACAAGTCTGCAATCGTAGAGATCAATTCAATGGGAGAAAATATTGTAGAGCTAATAGGTTAGCTAACAATCCCGTTGAGTTTTCCACTTAAATCGTCTGATTAATTTATCTAGTTTATTGATTGACAAGGTTAATATTGCTCGTAACCTTCTCCCGAAGTACAACTCGCATATTCAAAATAACCTGCCACCTATATTCCAATGGAATTAGAACTAACAAGAACGCAGTAATAATTTTTGTATAGTAACCAAGCAAGGCGATTAGGTATATTCCTATCCTAACCGCAAATCCGCCCCCCT
>ML286697.1:19009-33884 GCA_005239495.1 Nicotiana undulata
TCCCCCTCCCCCTTGAGTTAAGATCTTGCTCTACTCAATCTTATATGTAATCTAGAATTCCCTCTCCCAAGTTCAATCTTAGATTCGTAGATGGTATTCAATTGGTGATCCAGCAATCAAATAATTAAGCGTAAGATTGAATAAATAAACCAATATGATAAAATAGTAATAACAATTCAAGTTTCAAACTACAATGTTCATGTAGCGCCCAAAACTCTAGAACTAATAAACTATGTGATTAAAAGAAGAGAAGAGAAGAAAAACTAGTTAGAAGCCTCCTCCAAAGCGTGGTGTGTGTTCCTCCACGTGAATTCTCCTTCAAAGTATGTTAGCTATCCTCCAAATTAGGTTTAGAACCCCTTTAGTACGAGTTGGGGCCGTGTAGGGACGAAATAACCTTGTCCCGGGCAAAATAGAAAAACCCTCCGCCTCCAACGTCCAGGGCAGCGCCTCACGCTGGCCCTGGTGCTGGAGACAGTGAGTTTTATGTTCAATTCCTTGCTGCCTTACTTTTGAATTACTTCTCTTTTGTTATCTCCACTTTGTCCTTCGGTATTTAATTGTTTATTTTTCTTCCGCGTTTTATTCAATTTTGCTCCAAATCTCTTCATCTTCAAACTACTTTATTCCTGCACAGTTAAAATATAATATTAAGCAAAATATGATATGATTAATACGCAAAAGATAATTAGAAGTACTAGAATGTGAGGCAACAATAATTTAATATATGCATTTTTTGCCTAATACCACTACTCTAAAGTAAAAATAAAAAAATAGAAATTACTACCCGGTTCAAGTTGCATCCCATGAAAAAGAACCGAGGCACAAAGAAAAACCATGAGAGATTATTACAATCTCAGGAAAATAAAAGACATATTTTTGTTTTTTTCTATTTTCTATATTTTTTTTTGCATTTTTTGTTTAGACTTTAATTCGTCAAGAAAATTGCCTAGGAGATCCATCGTCGGAAAAAGTCCAAATTGTTTTCTAAAAAAGTAAATTATCAGTTAAACTAACACAACTAAAATAGCATATAAAGTCACCCAGACAATCTCCTCACCCCACACTTGAAATTGTACATTGTCCCCAATGTACAAAATAAATAATAAGAGGTAAAAGAAACTCCTTTGTAGGCCAAAGGCTGAAGAGCTAGTAGCTCATGGGGTACTCCGACTTCTCTCCAGGTATTTTTCTTTGTGCGGGAACCCCACACTTAGTTCTAAGCATCTATCTTGATGTTGCATTCATCCAATGGCTTTGCATTCCATGCTTCTACAAAATAAAAATGACATTACAAAAATAGTACTGTAAAAAAATAATTAAAAAAATTAAAAATAAAAGAAAGAAGTAGAGTTGGGTTGCCTCCCAACAAGTGCCTGATTTAACATCGCGGCACGACGTGAACCACTTTCTGTTCTGCCTCCACCTAGAGCATATGAATTGAACTCCATGTTTTGCATCAAGCTTATGATTATTCTCCTAGGGCGGTACAAATTTGTGTGAGACAAAAATTAAGTAAACTCTCATGCACCTTTTGGCTCTCGATCGAGGGGTGTCACCTTGCCTAGACAACCTTGAAATTTTCAAAATATAAGACTAGGCTACCTCTTCCCATGACTCAGTTTTATGCTCATAAGGTTCAATTCTTATTTCACCATCCGAACAAAATGTAGAGGATTGTTTGGAATGAGATTCGACACGATCGAATACCTGGACTTCAAGATTTTCAACCTGCTCGACACAAATTATACCTGAGTCAACTAAATTTGTATCCTCAATGTCCTTGCCTGACTCTATTATCATTTCTTCAACATTGACATCATCAAATTTTATCTGGTTAGGGTGTTGGTGTTCTACTTTGGACCCCTCCATTGGCACCTCAATTTATTTCTCTAATGCACACTACTCCTGGCTACAATATACTATTAACTTGTTGAGCATTAAAAGCTTTAACTATGTGATTCAATTGAGCCTCCAAGTTGCGAATAGTTGACTCTTGTCTTTGTATCTGCAGTTGTGTCTCATTATTATCTCCCACAAGGTACCTTAGCATATCCTTGATCTCCTTTAGGTCATCATCCTCGGCTCCTTTGTTCCTATTCACTTCACAAGAAAAGTAGAACCATAGTAAGGGCTTGGGGGAGGATAAGGAATATAAGCACAACCATAAAAGTGACCATTTTGACCACCACACACTCCACAAATAAAATTGAGTTGGTGCACATAACTCGCTCTCGTGAATATTTTGATAATTATTCATGAGTGGTTTCATTCACAATATGTATGAGGATCAACAGTAGAATTACCAACACCTAAACACCCATAACTCCAAGATGTCATGTTTCTCAAATCAACAAGTAGAACAAAATAAAATTTAAAAAAATAAATCAAAATAAAACAAAATAAAAGTTCAAACTTGAAACCTAGCAATATATACAACTAAAACTACATTGTTAGTTCCCCGACAACGGCGCCAAAATTTGATCACGCCCAACTCTAGTGATAAAAAGGATAAGCAGTCACTACAAATATAATCCGGTGAAAACGCCCTGAGTCAAATCCCACAGAGAACTAAGGTTTCACTATAACTGTTCAATATCACTAAGAAGACTAGCTCGAGCAATCCCTAAGTTGTAAATATTAAGATTTTTATCTCTAACTAATTAACTAACAAATCAAAATAGTAAATTAACATTGACGACCCAGTCGGTCATTTTGAGAGTAATAGCCATGATCTCCTACTTACTACTTCACCTGTATCATTTTATGCTTATGTGACTTGCCGGGAGGATTTGTTTTTGGTTTTGGAGTAAAATGGGACACTTAGTCCCTAAAACGAAAGCTTAAGTTCTAGGAATTTGACAGTAGTTGGAATTGTGTGAAGACGACTCCGGATTGGAGTTTCATCAGTCCCATTAGCTCCGTTGGATAATTTTGGACTTAGGAGCTTGTCCGGATTGTGATTTGGAAGTCCATAGCTGAATTGGGCTTGAAATGGCAAAAGTTTGATCGGGAGTGGATTAAAATCAAGGTCGGATTTCAGTTCCAAAAGTTGGAGTGGGTCCGTAAAGCCAAATATGACTTGTGTGCAAAATATTTGGTCAATCGGACATGATTTGGTAGGTTTCGGCATCAATTGTAGAAGTTTGATGTTTTAAAGTTCATTAAGCTTGAATTGGGGTGTGATTCATGTTTTTAGCGTTCTTTGATGTGATTTGAAGGATCTACTAAGTTCATATGATGTTTTAGGACTTGTTGGTAGATTTGGTTGAGGTCATTGGGGGCTCGGGTGGATTTCGGATGGTTAACAGATTGGAAATTGGACTTAGAAGATTTCTGAAGTTTTCTGGTATATGTGATGTGGTATCCTTATACGCGATCGCGTAGGCTAAGCTGAGCAGTGGAAGGTTTTGTTTTTCGTGTTCGCGAGCAAGAGTATGCGAACGCGTAGTTGTGTGAAGTGGCGCTTCGTGGAAGCGTGGCCAAGGTCGAGTTCCCGTAGTGTTTATGAGGCAAAAGATGGGCCACACGCTTTGTTCATTGCGGACGCGTGAGGTCGTTCTCGATCGCATAAGTCTGAGGGAGAGTGCATCACGTTCACGTGGAGTTTTCCGCGTTCGCTTAATGTTAATTTTTGGGGAACCTGAGTTGTGCTTCGGGATTACGAGTCTATTTCACGATCGCGATTAAGGAGCTCCTCGGCAGATTTAAACATTTCCAAATCGAGGGTTTGCCATTTTCTTCATAACTTGAGATAGAGAACTCGCATTTAGGCGAGATTTTGAGAGATTTTCATATGAAACAATTGGGTAAGAAATCTACACTCATTTTCAATTAATATCCACTAATCCATCGTTAATTTCATCATTTAATTAAGGCTTTGGGTTGAGAAATTTGGGGGAAAAGGGTGAAAGTTCTTCAACTGAAGTTTGGGGTTTTGATTGAGATTTTGGTATCGGTTAAATCATGGTTGAATGGGTGTTCATCCTTTATGACTTTTATCCGGTTCCGAGACGTGGGCCTGGGTCGACTTTTTCGGGCGAATTTCTAATTTCTTGCTAAAGTGTTGATTTCATTAATTAGATGTCACGACTCCAATACTACCCTGGCCGTGATAGAGCCTATCGTGATACTAGGCTCGCCAATTCTCTACGCATAACATAGGAATTTTTCATTTAATTCAATACTACTGATATTTCATAAAATTTCCATTTTAGCATTTCAAAACAAATAAAGATAGGTAAAACATTCCACACTTCCCCAAAACCCGGAGTCATCAGTCATGAGCAACTAACAGGACATACAATTCCTGGTACTGTTTCCTTAATAAAAACAAGTCTATATAAATAATGACAAAATAGGAAAGAGAAAGGCAAGGCTGCGGAAGCCGTGCAGCTACCTCGCAATCTCCGAAATGCTCCAAAGAGGGGAAGATCAGCTCTCACTCTGCCCCCGCACCTGAATCTACACACAAGGTGCAAGGATTAATGTGAGTATGCCAACTCAGTAAGTAACAATTATAACTATAGGTTGAGTGTAGTGACGAGCCTTTAAAATCATATAATTTCATAACATAAAACAACAGTAGAAATAACAGTATCAAATCAGGAATTAACTTTCGAATATCTCGTAAAAACTCCAGTTTTTAATGAAATCTTGTTTAAAATGTTTGTAAACATTATCGATAGAGGATCAGTGAAAAGAAGGGTGAAAACGGTAGATTCATACAAATAAGCCCCTCGAGCAAGGTATCACTCACAAATATAGCCTCTTGGGAAAGCCTCTCAGTCACTCGTGACACAGTTATCACCAATCAGCACTCACGCTCAACAGGTACCATAAAATAATCGTTGCGGCGTGCAGCCCGATCCATACATAGTCGACTGCGCTCACTGGGGTGTGCAGACTCCGGAGGGGCTCCTACAACCCAAGCGCTTTATCGTTGTGGCGTGCAGCCCGATCCTATATCGCTGCATCGTGTAGACCGATCCATATATATATATATATATATATATATATATATATAAATAACGATGCGGTGTGCAGCCCGATCAATAACTATCCTCACAATCCGGCCATCTACCTCACTCAGTCATCATCCTCACAAGCCACTCGGGCATATCAGTACAATTCAGGGGACTCGACCCAAAATATCTTTCATATATTTAAAATAGAGTGATGAACAGGAATAACAGTGAACAGGTATAAATCATGACTGAGTATATATTTTCTATCAAAAACAGTGTGAGGACAATAGTAAAAATACCCCAGAGGGTCCAAACTGTTCGGCACAAGGCCCCAAACATTGCATTTAGCCCAAGTTAACGGAATCATTTCTAAATCACATAACAAATCATATAAAGTTTATCAAATACCCAACTCTACACTTTCCACGGGATGGACCAAGTCACAATCCCTACTGGTGCACGCCCACACGCCCGTTGTCACGACCCAAATCCGAACTCAGGTCGTGATGGCGCTCAACGCCAGGTTCAGGCAAGCCAACACTTGTAATACTAGCGAGATTACCTTATTTAATAAATTGTTCCAAAATTTGCCAAGTTTTAAGGTTAAAATTGTAAAGTGAAAACATATAATTTAACCAACTTAAAAACCAACATAACCAAAAGGGACCGTAAATAAACATATACAGTGCCAAAATATAGCGTCTACTAAGTGTGCCAAGACCTAGTGCCACAAGTCTACGGGCGGACTAGTAGAATATACAAAATATGATAGAATAACTGTGCCACTGTCTGAAGGGAATAGACAGAAATAACAAAAGACAACTCCAAAGAGCTGCTGAGATACGCCAAGGGGAGCATCTCACAGTGGAGTCGGGTATAGAGTATGCTCTCACGATCGCGCTCCGGTCAAATAACCAGATGCACCTGCCTCAAAACCTGTACAATTAAGTACAAAAGCGTAGCATGAGTACATATAAGCAAATATGTACCCAGTGAGTATCCCGTCTAATCTCGAAGAAGTAGTTACGAGAGGTCGTCGTGATACTTACTAAGGTCAAGATGTAATAATATAAGTGAATGAAGACTAGGCAGGGATAGCAGTTCCAGAAATCACAAGACATGAAAATATCAAATATAAATTTACAATTTACCTCTGCATGTCAAATCACACTAGTATAAAATGAACTAACTTTTCCTTTGCACATGAAGCAGTTTATATGATAACAAAAAGACTCTTAGTCAAAATATACAGCACATAGTATGCCGGAGCGTACGGCCGAAGCATCGCAAAAATAAATGTGCACTGCCGAGGGTCGAACGGCTCGAACCATAGATGCATCTATTACCCCGATCGCGAATCGAACATGCGACGCGGTTGACATAATAATAAGGCTACCCCGCTCGCGAATCATACATGCGATGCGGGTGCTCGTATACATACACAAATTATCAAGAATCCAAGGATAGAGATTATATTTGCAAACAAGAACTTAAGCAAATGAAATTTGAACATAACTTCCTAATATTCTCATTCTAATTCAAGGTTAATAAGCAACTCAAACTACATTTAGGGGTACATGTAAGGCACATAAAAGCATGCTCGTGAGTCCTAAAATTACCCGACATGTCATAATAGTAACTACGCACGGACTCTCGTCTTTTCGTGCGTGCGTATCCCACACAAATAAGGACATTTAAATCATGTATAATCACCTATAGGGACAATTCCCTCTTACAAGGTTACAAAGGAGACTCACCTCGTGCCGAGCCTACTTTCTGGGTCAAGAACGCGCCCGAAACTCCGAACTCGCCTCCCAAGGATTCAAAACTAGTCAAATATGGTATACATGAATTAATCTATGCTAAAAGGTATGCAATTTATCTAACCACATGCTCGGATTCCGAAAATTCTCGAAGGAAATACTCGCCCGTGACCTAAGGATCGTTAATATGTGATTTTTACTTGATTTCATGGCTAATTAACGGGTAATTCCTCAAATTCTCAAAAGCCCTAGGTTACTACCCAATTCCTTGATTTTCACTAATTAGGTAGTTAATTTAACTAGGAACTCATGTATTAAACTAACACTAGGGTAGAATTTACTTACCTCTTAGTAGCTAGGTCGTGGGGCACTTTTCCAAGCTCTCAAAGTCCCTAATGGAGGAAAGAAAATGGAGAAAATGAACTCTTCCCGTATTTAAAAGAACACACTGCCTACAGTGGTTCCGCACCTAGGGATCAAGGACCGCACTTGCGGTCTCGCACCTGCGGAAATGGGACAAGGAGCCTGGGCTCGCACCTGCGGACAAGAGTTCGCACCTGCGGAAAAGGGCCTGCACCTGCGAGGAATGGGCAGCCCACCTGGGGGTCGCACCTGCGAGGCTGGGACCGCAGTAGCGGTCCCGCACCTGCGGTCACACTAGTTCAGGTGCACCAGCAACTGTTTCAGTTGGTTTTTGGCCTCGGTTGGTGCCTAGGGGGCACCTGGGCCCACCCGAGCCCCCGTCTAACTAAACCAACAAGTCCCAAATCATAATACGGACTCGCTCGAGCCTTAGGAATACTCAAAACAATGCTAAAACTCAAAATCACACCTCAAAACCCCTAAAGATCAAACCTAAGAACTTCAAGTTCTTAAATTCGGTATCAACGCGCCGAACCGATCTATACTACTCGGAATGACGCCAAATTTTGCGATCAAGTCATAATTGACATAACGAAACTATTCCCGGTCTCGGAATTCCTTTCGTACCTCAATAACACAAAAACACGTTCCAAACCAAATTTCAAACTTAAGGAAACTCTTATTTCGATATTGGGCGCCGAAACGCTCCCGGGTCATCCAAAACCCATTCTGAACATACGCCCAAGTCAGAAATCATCATACGAAGTTACCGGAATCGTCGAAACTCGATTCCGAGGTCGTTTACTCGAAATGTTGGTCGAAATCAAACTTTGCCAAAAGGCCAACCTTAAGGAACTAAGTGTTCCTATACCACTCTGAACACTTCTGAATCCCGAACCACCCGTCCTCGAAAGTCATAACTCACAATAAGCCGCTATGGGAATTTTCATTTAGGGGAATGGGGTCCGATAACACAAAATGACCGATAGGGTCGTTACATTCTCCACCTCTTAAACAAACTTTCGTCTTTGAACGGGTCTAGAATCATACCTGATGTGCTGAATAAGTGCGGATATCTACTATGTATGTACTCCTCAGACTCCCAAGTTGCTTCCTCTACTAGTTGGCCCATCCACTGGACTTTTACGGCAGAAACTCTCTTGGATCTCAATTGGCGATCCTGCCTATCAACGATAGCAACTGGCTCCTCCTCATAGCCCAACTTCTCATCCAACTGAATAGTGTTGAAAACAACCACGTGATAGAAGTCGGTGTGGTACCTCCGGAGAATGGATACATGAAAGACCGGATGAACCCCTGATAAACTGGGAGGTAAAGTAAGCTCATAAGCAACCCCTCCAACTCGCATCAATACCTCGAAAAGACGTTTTAACCTCGGGCTCATCTTGCTCATCTTGCCCTTCTTCCCGAACCTCATAATACCCTTCATCGTCGAGACCTTCAACAGTACCTTGTCTCCCTCCATAAATGCTACATCACGCGCCCTCTGATCCGCGTAACTCTTCTGTCTGGACTGTGTTGTGCGGTGTAACGACCCAGCCGATCATTTTGCGTATCAGGGTCCCGTTTCCTTAAATGAAACCTTCCATAGCGGCTATTCGTGCTTTACTCGCGGGAGAGGGTGGTATGGGATTTGGGAATGATTTGGATGGTTTAGGAACACTTGGTTCCTTAAGGCTCGCCTATTTAACCAAGTTTGACTTCGGTCAACATTTTGAGCAAACAACCTCGAAATCGAGTTCTGACAGCTCCAGTAGCTCCGTATGATGATTTCCGACTTGGGCGTATATTCGGCTCAGGTTTCTGATTACCCGGGAGCGTTTCGGTGCTCGAAATAGAAATCAAGATTTCCTTAAGTTTAGAATTTGGCCTGGAACGGGACTTCATGCTATCGGGGTCCGAATGGAAGTGCGGGACAGGAAATAGTTCCGAATAGTCATTTATGACTTGTCTGCAAAATTTGGGGTCATTCCGAGTAGTATAGACCCGTCGGGCGTAATGTAATGAATTCTAGAATTTTAAAGTTCTTAAGTTTGACTAATTTGGTTTTGGGATTTGATTTTGAGTTTCGTTGTTGTTTTTCATGTTCCGGAAGTTCGAGCGAGTCCGTATCATGAATACAGACTTGCTGGTGATTTTGGACGGGGTCCCGTGGGCTCGGGGGTGTTTTAGACCCCCGGGAGCTAAGTTAGAAAAAATAGAAAGTTCCTGTTTGGTTTCCTTCTCTGCGATCGCAGAGGGATAGTTGCGATCGCAGAAAGGGATTTCTTTTGGGTTAAACTTTGTTCTCTGCGATCGCATAAGTCTCTTCCCCCACCTTCTGCGATCGCAGACCTCACTCCTGCGATCGCAGAAGCCTAACTCCCTATCTCCACGATCGCAGGCCCCATTTATGCGATCGCATAGCATCATTTGGGGCCCAGGACCATTTTTTCTCCACGATCGCACACCTCCAGCCGCGATCGCAGTGGTCCGGCAGCTTGGTCTCTGCGATCACAGGCCTGATGTCGCGATCGCAGTGAAGGTTTTCCTGGGCAGTATTTAAATGCTCAATTACGGGTTGTCTTCCTCATTAGTCATCTTTTACCTCCATTAGAGAGCACCCAAGGTTGAAGAACACCTCCCAAAACCACCCACTAAAGAGGTAAGAAATTCTCTCCTATTTCTCACGATTATGTATGCAATTTAGCGGGTTAATTCCTAAAAGAAACAAAAATCATGAAATTTGGTAGAAATTCCTAGGGCTTTGATAATTAGTGAATTATCCCTTTTTTAGCCATGAACTCCTAAATAAATTATGTAATTACGATCCTTGGGCTTCGGGTAATTCATTCCTTCGAGAATTTTCAAAATTCGAACGCGTGGGCCCGGGGTCAAAATTTCAAAAACCTTCAGGAATACTATATTTTGGGATTCTTGTTAAATCTTATTCTTGGAGCATAAATTGATTCAATTATGCTATGTTTGGCTAGATGTGAGCCGTCGAGGGTAGTTTCAGAATTTCGGGCGCATATTTTGATCCGGTCCTTGGTCCGAGGAGTGCTTTTATCGAGGTGAGTCTCCATTCTAACCTCGTAAGAGAGAAATTATCCCTCTAGGTAACCTTGTTTGCTATGTGATCTTGTTTGGGGACTGCGTACGCACCGAGTGATGAGAGTCCGTATGTAGTGGCTATTACTGCTTCGTCCGGGTAGCTAGGACACAACATGCTCATTGTTTCCCCTGTTGTAGCATAGACATAACTTGTATGCTTGTGTGATTGGTATTGTTGTCTTTGAATGTTGTGATACTTGGCTTGATTTAAGTGTGATAAGGGAATCATGGCAGAGTGATGATTGATTATATTATGGGATCGGGTCGTACGCTACGGCAGAGTGATGATTGATTATATTATGGGATTGAGCCATATGCCACGGCGAGATTGAGACTACCAGGGTGGGATCGGGCCGTACGCCACGGCGAGATTGAGACTACCAGGGTGGGATCGGGCCGTACGCCAAGGCGATATTCATACTACCATGGTGGGATCGGGTCGTACGCCACGGCGAGATTGAGACTACCAGGGTGGGATCGGGCCGTACGCCACGGCGGATATCAAACTTGTTTGATTTGAGATTGTTATTTGATGCCGGATATTGATGTACTTGATTATTTGTTTTACTTGCCTACAATTTTCTTTACATCCTGCTTACTTTACGACTGTTGGACCTTAGTGAGTATCGAGTCGACCTCTCGTCACTACTTCTTCGAGGTTAGACAGAATACTCACTCGGTACATATTTATATATATGTACTCATGCTGCACTTTCTTTCCTTTTCTGTACTTGACTGTACAGGTCCGGAGGCTGGTCCATCTGATTTTCAGGTCGGTGCCAGATATTGATAGCGTGGTCATACTTCACGGTGAGCTGCTTTCCTAGCGACTTCCTAGCAGCACCCTGGAGTTTCTTTTGTTATGCTCTTTGTCTATTTCATTTAGACTAGGACCATGTATATGTTGTAGTCATTGTATATTCAGTAGTCGCCTGTGACACTCGTGACACTAGTTCCTGGCACACACGCGATATATATTTTTGGGGTTTTGGGATGTATATCTGGGTATATATTTTATTTCGGCCTTGTATCTACTATGACTTTACCTTCACGCAGGACTAGTATCATGTTAGTTGTTATAAACTGATAACCATTGACTTGTTTGATCGAATGGGAAGGGAATCACTTAGTGAAAATTATATCGGCTTGCCTAACCCCGCTATTGGGCGTCATCGCAACCGGAATTAGGATTTGGGTCGTGACAATGTGGTATCAGAGCCTTAGGTTCACGTAGTCTCACGGGTCACGGGAAAACCCAGTAGAGTATTGCGGATCGGTACGGAGACGTCTGTACTTATTTTCAGGAGGCTATAGGGCGTTAAGAAACTCCTTTTGTTCATATCCTATCATGCAATCAGTGATGTACTCAATCCTGTTCTTCTACTCTCTCGCAGATGGAGAGGACGCGTGCTTCACATGTTCCTGATCCAGGGGAGGCTGCTACCACCACCGCTTGAGGTCGCGGTAGGGGTAGGTCTCCTGTTCGTAGTAGGGGCGAGGGTGTCCCAGAGCTGTACCGATTGCACCGATTAGGAATCCATATGTTGAGGAGCAGGATGAGATGCCTCCAGTAGTTCCACCACCAGCTGAGTTTATGACGGCGTCGGGCTTCCAGGAGGTCATGGGCCGTATGC
The DNA here is from genome assembly GCA_005239495.1 of Nicotiana undulata. NCBI lineage: Eukaryota > Viridiplantae > Streptophyta > Magnoliopsida > Solanales > Solanaceae > Nicotiana > Nicotiana undulata. The sequence continues at coordinate 30,851 of ML286697.1, forward strand.
TGAGGTTCATGGACACTATGTCCTAGGTAGGGGTACTTCCATCAATTCCTGCTACTTCCCAGGCAGGAGGGGGAGTTCAGACCCCTACCGCTCAGGCTACAAGACCAGCAACAGCAGTACATCGTACTCCAGATATTCCACCAGTGATCGCGGTTCAGCCTAGGGTGGCAGCACCGGAGCCCAGGCTAGTTGCAGAGATAGACTAGCAGAAGTTGCTGAGTAGATGGACCCAGCTTCGCCCTCCGACCTTCGGGGGTGAGCGGGGAAAAGATGAACAGGATTTTATCGAGAGGTGCAGGGACAGACTGCACAACATGAGGATACTAGAGTCACATAGGGTAGACTTCACAACATTTGAGCTTGAGGGCAGAGCTCGCCGCTGGTGGTAGTCTTATGTACTCAGTAGACCGGCAGGGTCTCCACCGGTTACTTGGGAGCAGTTTATTCAGTTATATTTGGACAGATACGTTCCACCATCTGAGCGGGAGGAGCTTCGGGGTTAGTTTGAGAGGTTAGAGTAGGGGCAGATGTCCGTGTCAGATTATGAGGCCAGGTTCTCAGAGTTGTCTCACCATGCTCTCATGATATTGCCCACAGATGCTGAGAGGGTTCGACGGTTTGTGGCAGGCTTACATCCGGGTATCAGGACTTCCATGGCCAGAGAGGTGGAGATGGGTACCCCATATCAGCTTGTAGTCGAGATAGCTCGACGTATCGAGGGTTACCGTGCAAGGAGTAGAGAGCAGGGTCAGCAGGGTCAGCAAGACAAGAGGCCTAGGTTCACAGGTGACTTCAAAGGGGCTCCAGCTAGGGCCAGGGGTCAGTACGGAGGTGTCCAGTTCAGCAGGACTTCCTATTCAGCACCTCCAGTACCTCCTAGGGTTGTTCCAGTCAGGCCCCAGTTTAGCGCCATGCCAGAGCGCTCATATCATCCTCCAGCCATCCAGAGTGCACCCAGCAGTTATTCTAGCCATCAGAGATCCTCCAGTTCTTATCCTAGTGCTTTACCAGAGGATTCACACCGCTCTTCAGCTATTTAGGGTTCCTCCTCTTCAGGGCAGCGAGCAGTAGTTCCAGGGGGTTGCTTCGAGTGAGGGGATCTGACTCACGCATGGAGGTTTTGTCCCAGGTATCGGGGCAAGGCCGTGCAGTAGAGCCAGCAGCCTATGATTACAGCACCAGCAGCACGACCACCTAGGGGTGAAGGTCAGGTTGGCAGGGATCGCCCTAGAGTGGGAGGCCAGCCACGAGGGGGTCGTTCAGCTCCAGCTCGTCCTGGGGGAGCTCAGTCATCGGGGACTCCAGCCAGATTTTATGCGATTCCAGCCAGGGCAGACGCAGTGGCATCAGATGCTGTGATTACGGGTATTATTTCGGTCTGGTAGAGAGGCTTCAGTGCTATTTGATCCAGGGTCTACATTTTCATATGTTTCAGCATTATTTTCCCATTCTCTGGATGTTATTTGTGAGTTTTTGGGTTCTCCCTTGTATGTATCCACTCCTGTGGGCGACTCTGTAATAGTAGACCGGGTCTACCGGTCTTGTGTGATTACTTTATGTGGGTTTGAGACCAGAGTCGACCTGTTGTTGCTTGATATGGTCGATTTCGAGGTCATCTTGGGCATGGATTGGCTATACCCTCATCATGTTGTCCTGGATTGCCATGCCAAGACAGTTACATTAGCTATGACTGAGTTGCCGAGGTTAGAGTGGAGGGGTGCTTAAGTTAGTGCCTTCAGCCGGGTCATTCCCTTCATGAGAGCTCGACACATGGTCAAGAAAGGGTGTCTGTCTTATCTTGCTTATGTGCAGGACACCACCGCCGAGTCTCCTACCCTTGATTCAGTGCCTGTCATTCCGGAGTTTCCGGATGTGTTTCCTTCAGATCTTCCAGGCATGCCTCCAGATCGAGATATAGATTTATACATTGATTTGGCTACATATACTCACCCTATTTCTATTCCTCCTTATCGTATGGCTCCTAAGGAGCTAAAGGAATTGAAGGAGCAGCTTGAGGAATTGTTGGCCAAGGGGTTTATTAGGCCGAGTGTGTCGTCGTGGGGTGCTTGTGAAGAAGAAGGATGGATCTATGCGGATGTGTATTGACTACCGCCAGTTGAATAAAATGACCATCAAGAACAAGTATCCTCTGCCGCGCATTGATGATTTATTTGACCAGCTACAGGGTGCTCGTGTGTTCTCTAAGCTTGATCTGAGGTCAGGTTATCACCAGTTGAAGATTCGGGCTTCTGATGTCCCGAAGACTGCATTTCGCACCAGATATGGCCACTATGAGTTCTTAGTGATGTCCTTTGGCTTGACTAATGCCCCAGCAGCATTTATGGACTTGATGAATAGGGTAATCAGGTCGTATATCGACTCCTTCATTATTATTTTCATTGATGATATATTGATCTACTCACGGAGCCTGGGAGAGCACGAGCAGCATTTGAGAGTTGTACTTCAGACCTTGCGAGAGCAGAAGCTGTATGCTAAGTTCTCCAAGTGTGAGTTTTGGTTAGAGTCTGTGTCATTTCTGGGGCATATGTTGTGCGGTGAGGGCATCAAGGTTGATCTGCAGAAGATTGAGGCAGTTCATAGTTGGCCGTGTCCTACTTCAGCTTCTGAGATCAAGAGTTTTCTGGGTTTAGCAGGTTATTAATGTCGGTTCATGGAGGGGTTTTCTTCTATTTCAGCCCCATTGACTAGATTGACTCAGAATAATGCTCCATTTCGGTGGTCCGACGATTGTGAGGCGAGTTTTTAGAAGCTCAAGTTAGCATTGACTTCAGCGCCAGTGTTATCATTGCCTTCTGATTCTGGAGTATATACAGTGTATTGCGACGCTTCACGCATCGGGTTGGGATCTGTGCTAATGCATGATGGCAGGGTTATTGCTTATGCTTCGCCCAGCTGAAGGTTCATGAAAAGAATTACCATGTGCACGATTTGGAGTTGGTGGCGATTGTTTATGCTCTGAAGATATGGCGGCATTATCTATATGGTGTATCTTGTGAGGTCTATACTGACCACC
>ML286699.1:0-16742 GCA_005239495.1 Nicotiana undulata
TAATTATATAATATAATTTATAATAAATTATCTTAGATAATATAATATAATTACATAACAAAAGTTTTGTAACTCTAGAATCACACTTATATAATATAATTTAAAATAAGTGTAAGTTTGAATATCTCTTTACTATTTTTTTTGTGTTTAAACTTGAATTACAAGACATAAGTCATAATTATATAATATAATTTACAATAAATTGCCTTAGATAATATAATATAAATACATTAAAAAAAAGTTAAATAGCCAACGACTATAATTTCAAAAGCTAGTCGTTTGGCTTGTTTAAAAAATAGCCATTTGGCCCCAAGCTTTGTTTTTAACCCCAAACTTTTTATAATTACACTTTTTCCCTATTCTCAACTATAAATACCCCCTCATTCTTTCATTTTTACTCACAAACTCATCAATCTCTCTACTCAAATTCTCAATTCAAGTAAAATCATGCCCGCTGATTCTAGAGTTAGCCCATTTGTTCGGGAATACTATAATGTGGTAGAAGAAAATGAAGAATTTTACATAGTAAAGTGCAAGCACTGTGGTCGTGTCTACACTTGGCGTCCAAAGTTNAAACAAAAATTAAATAGCCAACGGCTATAATTTCAAAAACTAGCCGTTTGGTATGTTTAAAAAATAGCCATTTGGCCCCCAAACTTTGTTTTAACCCCAAACTTTTTATAATTACACATTTTCCCTATTCTCAACTATAAATACCGCCTCATTCTTTCATTTTTACTCACAAAATCATCAATCTCTCTCTACTCAAATTCTCAATTCAAGTTAAATCATGCCCGGTGGTTCTAGAATTACCCCATTTGTTCGGGAACACTATAATTTGGTAGAAGAAAATGAAGAAACTTACACGATATCGTGCAAGCACTGTGGTTTTGTCTTCACTCGGCGAAAGGTGGAGGGCACATGCTCTTTAAGGAGGCATATAATCAAGTCTTGTCAAGCGCGTCCTCAAGACATTCGTATCTAATATTTTAAGTTTAATTCAAACTTGTGTTATTTTAATTTTATTAGACGTATTATGCTTAATGTTGTAGTTTGTTAAATTAATTTGATGCACTATGAATTTATTATGCAATGTTAGTGCAAGTTTGAAGTACTATTATTATTAATTTGAAGAAACTTACTATTTTTTGTGTTTAAATATGAATTACAAGATTTACATCACAAGATTTACAAGAAATTGCCTTACCTAAAAAAAAATTAAAAATAGCCCGGACCCATTTAGACCCGTTTGGCCCGCGGGCCCGTCTCACTTAGCCCGGACCCATGTGGGCTTAGGCCCTAGGGGACCGGTTTCACACATTTAGCCCGTTTGGCCCGTTTGGTCTGGGCCCGCATAACCCAGGCATGTTTAGCCCGACCCACTTGGCCTGTTTGGCCCGGGCCCGGCCCACCTGCCACCCGTACTCCCAACTATGCCTTATAAAAAGGACTAAGCGGTCGCTGCAAATATATTCCGGATATTAAGTCCTGAGTTGAATCCCACATGGAATTAACCTATCAATTACTACTATCAGACCCACACAATTCCATAATCAACTTACCAAGATATTTAGATAACAAATGGTTGGTTTTCTAACTAACTAATACTTAATGAACTATAATGACTAAGCGCTAACTAAGAACGGGTTGTAAGCAATAATTGGAATGTCTAAGGTTATTATTTCCCCTATTGATGGAATCCCTTCCGCTATATTTGGTATAAATTTGCCTAATCTTCTCTATCGATCATGAACACTCTGATTGTCATAAATCTCTCCCGAGTAATTACGACAATATACTTGACATATTCTCCCGAATTACGCTAGCTAGCTTTAATTACAGCTCACTTAGATCGCACGCAAGGTTTCGTTATCCCTAATACCACCTTTAAACCCTTCGTTATTGATCCCTCATATACGTCGGGAGTGATGTTGTTCAACAACTACCTAAATATGCACTCTCTCCCGAGTAATACATACTAAATAGGCACAGCTAATTGAGGCTCCTTCAATTAACTACAACAAGCATGTAGTTGAACAAATAGAGATTAAACTTTGGCAAATCTATATTAACATAGCAAGAATTTTATCCTTCAATAGGTTCCATCAAAACCCTAGATTAAATGTTTAGCTACTCATACTAAAATGAGATAAAGCAATAAGATGGTTCATAATTCACAATTAATGATAAAAGAAAGAAGAATGAAAAACTCTAAATTTGACTTGATCTCCTCTCACTTGTTCTTACCTCCAATTGAGTCTAAAACAAGCTTGAAACTGACTTTGGGCGAGTTTTTGGGTTTATATAGGGTTAGGTTAACTTCCCAGTGATTTACACTTTAGACCCTAAGCTTCTTGGCAGCATCACGCCCGACCGCGGTCGCGGCCCCAACCTCAGACTCGACCGCGGTCGTTTTGAACCTCACTATTTTTTGTTTCGTCCCTGGCCGCGGTCGCGGTCCTGGACTTCAATGTGATCTTTGCCTTTTCTTGCTCTTTTTCATCCGGGCTATCCTCGATTGGCCTTGTACGTACAAATTTAACTTCAAAACACTAGTTATCTTCCTCCTAGCTCGGAGTAGCTCCTGCAAAACATAAAACTCTCAATTAGAGCATTTTGTTATCTTTTAGCATTCAAAACATCAATAAAGCAAGGTTAATTTAGAGTATAAATAGCATCTACATTTCATAATATATACTATTATCAACACCCCACACTTAAATCGTTGCTAGTCCTCGAGCAACAAAACCACACTCTACAGGCCTAATCTTTACTGGGTAACTTCCCTACCCCTCATACCAAGAATAATTCACAATGGTAGACTATCTTAGCGTAACATCCACACCTCAAGATTGGACTCTCTCTCTAGCCACGTAATGTCCCTAACTAGCTCTCCTACTCTCAGTCAGAGGTCCAAACTTACCTTCCTTTCATGAGTCAAGTGCCTACTCACCACAAAAAAGACTTATGGCATAGTCAATATAATTCACACACTGAGGACTTCAAATAATCACAATTTCGCTCACCCTTAGAAAAAAATTCATGTGCCACAGAAAAAGCACCATAAGCTTGCCCGTAGTGTACTACTCTACTAATCGAGTTCATTCAGTCTAGAATCAAGTAGGACTTTATTTGGTTGTAATGTTAGCTTCCGAACAGGTAGGGTACATTTAGATATAAGAGTGGCTACACCTCCCTAAGCACTTTAATACATCATTCACCTTTAAGCTCACATTTTTGTCAAACTACCATTCCACCTTTACATCAATGTGTTATACCCCCTACTTCTTTAAGCACACTTTTTTTTCTCAAAAGCCACCACCATCAAAGACTTATTTTATAAACAATACAACTCGTTTTCTCTCTCTCTCTTTTTCAATTTCGGTGGAGTTTAATATTAATTGTCACACCGTGCACCTTTATCCGTATTGTCTCAGTTTCACTCAAAAGCCCAACTAACCACCCCACACTTTAACTTTTCCATATTCATCAAAATTCAAGTGCTTATGAGAGGTGATAGGGTTCAAATAGATTGATAATTCAAAATTTAGGTAAGGCTTGTAATGTGGTTGCCAAGAAAAACAGGCTTACAGGCTCAAAGTGGTTAACTATGGTATATACAATCAGGTGGATAAAACATGCATAGATAGGGTTCAACAAAGAAATGCCTATATCACTTTCTAGACCAAATAAGGCTACCATTTCGCTTCGTAAACACACAGGGCAAGTTCTAGGCATTGAATGTTAGCACAGAATACACAAAGCCTCACTCACACATGGAACATGACTCAATTCAGTTTGGATCATCAGACACTCTGCTCAAGGTACTTAAGCCAAATCAAGAGCACACATTTTAAGGCTTTCTCGCTAGAGTCAACTAATGAGCCTAAGTGTCACACTAAGGTAATCTATATTTAAGGTACCATGGAGTTAAGGGATCCTATTTCCATTTTTCTCGCCCATAGGTTCCTACTAAAAAGAAAACATTAAATACACCCGGTTCAAATAAAAACCCTTGAAAAAGAACCGTGGTTTAAAGAAAAACCAAGGGGGAGTTGATACACTACTACAAAAACCAAAATCTTTTTATTTTATTTTGTTCGACTTAAGTCCCTCAAGAAACCCGTCGAGAGGTGTTCATCTTCGGGCCAAGTCGAAGTTAATTAAACAAACCAAAATACCCATCAACTACATACAAATATACAACAACAACAACAAATTCATCCCCCACCCCACACTTAAAAACTTGGCATGTCCTCATGTCAAATAAATTAAAGCAGAGTAAGGTAAGGGGAGTTCCCCGGTGCTCAATCCTGATCGGAGACAGTGCCAGGATCGAGGTGACAAGCTCGTCCTAGTGCCTGTAGCTAGCCCATTATCTTCTTCTCCGACTTAGCACTTTAAGTAGCCAGAGTATCAACTCTAGTACCCAAGTAAGTGATTGAAGTGCGCATCCAAGCCATTCCCTGCTCCAAGGCTGTCAGACGGGTACTCCGGCGGGCCTGTGATGGGCTTGCCTCATCAGCAATCTGCACATGTGGGGCGAAGTCATGCATAGCCCCCTCATCACCACCATCATCATCCTCCTCATCCAAGGGATCATTGTGCTCAGCTTCAGGGCCCCCCGGTCTTTCCCAACTGTTATTTTTCTCGCCCTGAATGCGGCCTTACTTGCACCTTCCCATCTACATTGGGATTCTCATGAACTCTTGCCGCCCGACACAGCCTTTGAGCGGATGAACATTTCGTCCTGGATAAGCCGGGCCACATCAAAATCGTGGCCATTCACGAAACACCATGTCGCTGATGCCCTCGACCCATTAATATCAGTAGTGTTGCTTGATGGTAGCAGAAGACTTTTGATGATTGTCAGCCAACACTTTGCCTCCCAAGTGAGAGAGGTTGAGTTCAGGGTGATTCTAGGAGTGACCCATATTAGATCCTTGCCAGGCACACAGATGGTTTTGACGAAGAGGTTCCAAGTGACAGGCTTTTTCTGATATGTCTGGTAAAAGTCTTTCTTCCCGTCGAAGATGGGTAACCTGTACACTCGTCGGATGGCCTCAAATGAAGCATATTCACACGGGTGTTGCGCACTGTGACAACTCGATCAACATGCTCCGGGTAATTGGCATAGAATTCTCGTACCAACATCAGATTGCCCTCCTCCGGTTCATCAAAAAATGTTGAGCTGACGTCTTCTCAATTCATGGTATATGTTCGGGCATTCAACCCGAAGAGCTGCCATGTCAATGACCTGTTCTGGCACCGGCTTCTTGGATGCCTTCTCATTAAACCTGTCTTGAGCTTCTTTAGATACAAAATGGCTACTATCGAACTTGTTCGAGCTAGCCTGTGCTCGAGCTCTTGAAGAGCCACCTGGCCCACTAGCTGAGGAACTCGTGGCACGTCTCTTTCTTGATGGATTCATGATACCTGACAAAACAAGGGCCACTATTAGTAAGGGTGTGAGTTGTGTGAACCCAGGGAGGTTACTCAGACTTCACCAGCACCATGGTCACATTAGCATTTAAATCTCATTGAGGAAATTCCACAAACGCCTAGTGTGCATGGATCTACAATTTAGCACAACTACCCCCATGGAGGTATAATTCCTCCCCAAATCAACCACAATAGATACACATACTCATCCCCACCACAATCAACTTCTACACAACAAAGTCATGCTATTTTCTACCATATTCTATACATTATCAACTGAAAAGAAGAAAAGAAAAAACAAAAATAGTTCTCTAAAAGCTACAAAAATCTGAATTTAAAAGTACAAAAGGGAAAGAAAGAAGGAGAAAGAGAGAAGTTATGACTTACCTAAAGATCTTGCTGCTTAGAAGATGGGAACTTGTACAATTTGAGAGAGAAGGTAGAAATAAAGAAATTTGGGGTGGAGAAAGATGGGGGAAGAGAGAGATGCGTTAATGGGGTAAGAGGGAGAAGTTGAGTGGGAGAAGGAGAGGTAATGGGGAAAGTGAGGGGGTTGGGCGGGTAGTTTTAGGTTAGCTGGTTCTTAGAAAAGAAAAAGGGGAAAAAAATATACTTACCTGCCGACCGCACCCAGCACCGCGGTTGCGTCCGTGGTCGCTGGGCAGAAGCCCGTCGAACCACCGCGTCTGATCCGCGCTCGGGACCACGGTCGCGGTGGGAAATAGTATGTTGAGATTTCACCGCGTCCTAGGCCGCAGTCGCATCCGCGGTCGCGATCCTGAGGCAGAAAATCTGCTTTTTGCCGCGCCTAGGGCCGCGCCCCAGACCGCGGTCGCGGTTCGCTCTTCCAATTTTTTTTTTGTTTTCTTCAACTTTTTACCTTTCCGGAGTTGGATTTTAACCCTGAATCTTCCCCATGTGCACCAATCTGTCCCTGTACACTAATAATTTGGTTAGTATCGTTCACATCAAATACAACAACAAAACAAAAGAAAATCAAAAGAAGACCATGGGTTGCCTCCCAAGAAGCGCTTGATTTAACGTCGCGACATGACAATTACAACAATTCAATGGGTTGCCTCCCATGCATCGCCTGATTTAACGTCGCGGCATGACGCAGATAAGCGCATTTAAGGTTTGCTCGACCTTTGAGGCTCAGTCGAATGGGTCACTGACACTTCTTTTACTTCATCCATACCCATATAAGGTTTCAATCAGTGACCATTGACTCTAAACATGCGAGAGTCTTTCTCTGCGGTAATATCTACAGCACCTGAAGGGAGCACTTCAACCACACGAAATGGCCCTGACCATCGTGACTTTAGTTTACCCGGAAATAGCCTTAATCTTGAATTGTAAAGCAATACCATATCTCCGGGTTTGAAACTACGCTCAATAATGTTCTTATCAGGTAACCTCTTCATTCTCTCTTTGTACAATCTTGTGCTCTTAAATGCAAGATAGCGGAACTCATCCAGTTCATGCAACTCCGTGACTCTACTTGTTCCCGCAGAATCCATGTCTAAATTCAACTGTTTCAGCGCCTACCAAACTTTATTCTCTAACTCCACATGCAAGTGACGGGCCTTCCCAAACACCAACTTGTATGGTGACATGTCAATTGGTGTTTTGAAAGCAATTCTATAAGCCCAAAGTGCATCATCTAACTTTTTCGCCCAGTCCGTTCTTGTGGCATTCACGGTTTTGGTTAACACACTCTTTATCTCTCTGTTTGACACTTCTACTTGCCCACTTGTCTGAGGATGATATGGAGTGGCCACCATGTGGCGCACATTGTACTTCTCTAGCAACTTCTCGAAGGCTCGATTACAGAAATGAGTGCATCCGTCACTAATTATGGCCCTTGGGTGCCGAAACGGGTGAATACGTTCTTCTTCAAAAACCCAATCACCACCCTTGCATCATTGGTGGGGAGTGTTGCAGCTTCCACCCATTTGGACACATAGTCTACAGCAACAAGTATGTACTTATTGCCATATGAACTAACGAAGGGACCTTTGAAGTCTATTCCCCATACGCCGAACACCTCGACCTCTTGAATTGGGTTCATAGGCATCTCATGGCGACGGGAAATGTTCCATGTTAGCTAGCATTCATCACAGCCCTTTACCCACAAATGTGCATCCTTAAACATTGTTGGCCAGTAGAAGCCTGTGTCCAGAACTTTCGCGGCTGTTCTGACTCCTCCGAAATATCCACCATATGTCGATGCGTGACATGCCTAAAAAATAGAAGATTGATCTATCTCGGGGACACACCTCCGGATCATGTTTTCAACACAAATCCTAAATAGATAAGGTTCATCCCAATAATACATGCGCCAATCACGGAAAACCTTTTTCTTTTGCACAGAGGAGAGGTCATAAGGAACTATACCGCTTGCCACGTAGTTTGCAATGTCTGCATACCATGTCACTTCATCAAGGATCGTGGCGAGTAACTACTTATCTGGAAAGGTTTCCAGAATCTCTTCTACCACAACTGCTTTTTCAGCTCCTTCCAGTCTCGACAAGTGGTCAGCTACTTGATTTTCTGTGTCGTTTCGGTCACGAATTTCCAAGTCAAACTCTTGTAGCAGCAACACCCGACGAATCAGGCGCGGTTTTGACTCTTTATTCTCGATCAGGTACCTGAGAGCAGCATGATCAGTATAGACAATTACCTTCGAGCCTATCAGGTATGATCTAAACTTATCAAACGCGAACACTACTGCCAACATTTCTTTTTCAGTCACAGTGTAGTTCAGTTGGGCTTCGCTCAATGTTCTACTTGCATAGTAAATTGGGTGCAAGATTTTATCTTTCCGTTGTCCTAGCACTGCTCCCACTGCATAGTCACTTGCATCACACATTAGCTCGAATGGTTGCTCCCAGTCGGGGGTAACAATGATAGGTGTTGTGACCAGTCTCTTATTCAATTCCTCAAATGTTACCCTGCAATCATCAGAAAACACAAAATGGTGATCTTTTTCTAGCAATTTACACAAAGGGTTAGCAATTTTGGAAAAGTCATTTATAAATCTCTGCTAGAAACTGTCATGCCCGAGGAAACTTCTGATTGCTTTGACGGATGTGGGTGGTGGAAGTTTTGCTATCACATCAACTTTCACGCGATCCACCTCAATGCCTTTGCTTGATACCAAGTGTCCCAAGACTATACCTTCTTGTACCATGAAATGACACTTCTCCCAGTATAGTACTAAATTAGTCTCTATAAACCTCTTCAACACTTTCCTCATATTTTTAAGGCAGTCATCGAACGAATTTCCCACTACTGAGAAATCATCCATGAAAACCTCCATTATTTCTTCTACCATGTATGTGAAGATGGCCATCATGCACCTTTGGAATGTGGCAGGTGCGTTGCATAGACCAAATGACACTCTCCGAAAAGCAAAAATCCCATAGGGGCAGGTGAATGAGGTCTTCTCTCTGTCCTCTGGTGCAATAGAGATCTGATTTTACCCTGAGTACCCATCCAGAAAACAAAAATGGGACCTCCCTACCAGTCTGTCTAACATCTGATCAATGAATGGAAGTGGGAAGTGGTCTTTTCGGGTGGCCAAGTTTAGCTTCCTGTAATCCATACAAATTCGCCAGCCTGTGACAGTTCGTGTAGAGATCAATTCATTCTTATCATTTGTTCACTACCGTCATTCCACCCTTCTTTGGTACACATTGCACTGGGCTAACCCAATTGCTGTCAGAGATGGGGAATATAATTCCCGCATCTAACCACTTAATAATTTCTTTCTTCACCACTTCCTTCATATTGTGGTTCAACCTTCTTTGGTGTTCTCTGGAAGGTTTGTGCCCATTTTCCAGTAGAATTTTATGCATACAGAAAGCCGGGTTGATCCCCTTGATATCTACCATGGTCCACCCAATTGCAGTCTTGCACTCTGTCAGCACCTGCAAAAGCTGTTCTGCCTACACATCTAACAAACTAGATGAGATAATAACAGGTAATGTGGAGTTAGGTCCTAAGAATGCATACCTGAGATGGGCGAGCAGTGGCTTCAGCTCCAACTTTGGTGGTTCTTCTATGGATGGCTTGGCGGGAGGAGTTTCCCTTTCCTCTAAGTGCATGGGCTCAAATTCGAATGGTCTCTTCCAAAAACCTTTTCCCTCAAGAGCAAGCACCCATTCTGTCAATTCTTCACAATTAACCTCATCTAAGTTCATGAGACAAATTGCTAGAGGATCCTCAATGTTCAACATCTCATCATTCTCTTCCAATATTACATCCACGACATCTATTAGAGAGCAATTGGCGAGTTCACTTGGTCGCCTCATAGATTTCTGCACGTTGAATGTTATTTCCTCATCATTTAATCTCATCTTGAGATCTCCAGTTTCGTAGTCAATTAGAGCTCGTGGCCAAGAATGGTCTTCCCAATATTATGGGAATTTCCTCATCAACCCAACAATCCAGACTGACAAAATCTGCAGGGAACACAAATTTCTCAACCTGCACCAACACATCATCAAGGATACCAGAACGCCTCTTTACTGTCTTGTCAGCCAGCTGCAATAACATGGATGTGGGTCTAGCTCTTCCAATCCCGAGCCTTTTATAGATAGCCAGGGGCATAAGATTTATGCTTTCCCCCAAATCACACAGAGCCTTAACAAATGCAAAGTTATCTATAGTGCAAGGAATTGTGAAACTCCGTGGGTCAGATAACTTTTCAGCAATGGGTCTCATCACAACAACACTACATGTCTGAGTTAGAGTAACTGTGGCCAAGTCTTGGAAGTCGAACTTGCGGGACATCAAGTCCTTCATCATTTTCGCATGCCATGCATCTCCTTTAAAACATCAATCAATGGAATACATACCTGAATTTTATTCAACATCTCCAAGAACTTCTTATATTGCTCATCCTTTTTATATTTGGCCAATCTCTATGGGAATGGTGCTGGAGGTCGTTTCTTTCCTGTGATTTGTTTTTTCTCTTGTTCATGCACTGCCTCCACCACCAGTTCTTGTGCTGTCTCAGCCTATATTTCTTTGCTGGCATCTTCTTGGGCACGCTATACTGTCACCTCAGTCAACCCTGTTGAATCATCTATTTAAATGGGCACTGGCACAAGTGTCTCAGTAGGTCTGCTTTCGCGGGCAATCTCTTGCTCCAAGTCTAGGTCTCTACCATTACGTAGACTCACTGCCATTAGCTGCTTTAGGCCCTTCTCCTTAGGATTTATCTGTGTGTCTGCAAGTAATGTCCCATGAGGATGATTATTCAGATCCATCAAAATCTAACCTAATTGGAGCTCAATATTCTTTATAGTTGATTCGTGTGAGTCTACTCTTTCGGTTATTTTCGCATTGAACCCAATCACCTGTTGCATCATTCCCTCGAGTCTAGAAAACCCATCTTCCTGTCTCCCAGTGTGTTGTTGTTGAGGTGGATGATAACCATGCTTCTAATTCTAATGATTGTAACCTTGTTGCCTTTGGTAAGGTGCCATATTGCCTTGTGGTCGCATGGCCCCCAGATTATTACTATTGTTATGTTGTTGCGGGGCTGGCATGTATTGTTGATTCTGCTGACCCTAATGATGACCGCCTGGTCTCTGTCCCCCATAGTTGGACACATAATTCATGTTTTTTGGATAATGTTGGTGATCACCGTCAGCACTCCACGGGCCACCAATTGGCTGACTAATGCAAGATGTACATAAACCCCCATTGGTTGCATCAACTATGTGTACCTGATGTTTCTGACCTGATTCTTCCACATTTTTGGTGAGGATGCTCATTTGTGTCATTAGCGTGGCCATATTTTCAGCCATAGAGTTAGCTGGATCTAAGGCCACTGAGTGGACCACATGAGTGATAGGAGCGTTTCTGGTTGTCCATCCTGAATTTTATGCCATCTTGTCGAGCAAGATCTTGCTTTCTCTGAATGTTTTACTCAAGAATGCTCCACCTGCTGAAGCATCAATATTAGCCTTCAAGCTATCTGCCAGACCCATGTAAAACCTCTGCCCCAACATCTGCTCAGGAATACCATGGTGCGGACATACAACTAGCATCCCTTTGAATATTTCCCAAGTCTCTTGTAATGTTTCTGTTGGTTTCTGTCTAAAGCTCAGGATCTCATCAATTTGCTGAGCAGTCTTGTTGGGTGGATGAAATTTGTTGACAAATTGCTTGACTAATTCCTCCCAAGTAGTGATGTAATTTATGGGGAGTGAATTGAGCCAAGTCTGAGCTGCTCCCGTTACAGAGAATGGAAACAACAATAGCTTTATTGCTTCTGGAGTCACGTTGTGTTATTTTTGTGTGGCACAGATTGACAAAAAAATATTTAGGTGTTGTTGAGGATCTTCAATGTATGACCCCGAGAATAGTCCCTTTTTTTGCAACAAATGCAACATGTTGTTTGTGATTTGGAACAAACCAGCCTGTATCTGTGGGACTACAATCGCGGTGGCTAAATTGTCTGTTGTGGGTTGTGCCCAATCATACAAATCAAACTCTAGAACAAAAGATAACACCACCTGCTCGTTTAGGTCCTCCACGTTATCCCCATTATCTCTGTTGTTTACCAGATCTGCCATGTCTGGTGCAAGTTGTTTAGTTGAGTTTTGCTGTTGTTTGCTTCTCCTGTTTGCCGGATTCAAGGCCTTGAAAACTTTCTTAGGATCTGATAATGCTTCAAACACTTCATCAGTTCTTGAGGAGTTTCTAGGCATGCACCTGTAACACCCAAGATTACAAACGTAAAAATTTCAATGTATTTTATTGAAAGTG
The DNA here is from genome assembly GCA_005239495.1 of Nicotiana undulata. Classification (NCBI taxonomy): domain Eukaryota; kingdom Viridiplantae; phylum Streptophyta; class Magnoliopsida; order Solanales; family Solanaceae; genus Nicotiana; species Nicotiana undulata. The sequence goes on from ML286699.1 coordinate 12,226, forward strand.
AATAAAATTGACTACACTAAGAATTTTTTGCACTTCTTTAAACTATAATTGATAACACCATTAATTCCCCGACAACGATGCCAAAATTTGATCACGCCTAACTATGCCTTATAAAAAGGACTAAGCAGTCGCTGCAAATATATTCTGGATATTAAGTCTAGATTCAAATCCCACAGGGAATTAACCTATCAATTACTGCTATCAGACCCACACAATTCCACGTAATCAACTTCCTAAAATATTTAGATAACAAATGGTTGGTTTTCTAACTAACTAATACTTAATGAACTATAATGACTAAGAGCTAACTAAGAATGGGTTGTAAACAATAATTGGAATGATCTAAGGTTATGATTTCTCCTATTGATGGAATCCCTTCCGCTATATTTGGTATAAATTTGTCTAATCTTCTCTATCGATCATGAGCACTCTAACTGTCGTAAATCTCTCCCGAGTAATTACGAAAATATACTAGACATATTCTCCAGAATTACGCTATCTAGCTTTAATTACAGCTCACTTAGATCGCACCCTAGGTTTCGTTATCCTTAATCCCACCTTTAAACCCTTTTGTTATTGATCCCTCATATACGTCGGGAGTGATGTTGTTCAACAACTACCTAAATATGCACTCTCTCCCGAGTAATACATACTAAATAGGCACAACTAATTGAGGGCCCTTCAATTAACTACAACAAGCATGTAGTTGAACAAATAGAGATTAAACTTTGGCAAATCTATATTAACATAGCAAGAATTTTATCCTTCAATAGGTTCCATCAAAACACTAGATTAAATGTTTAGCTACTCATACTAAAATGAGATAAAGCAATAGGATGGTTCATAATTCAAAATTAATGATATAAGAAAGAAGAATGAAAAACTTTAAAGATGACTTGATCTCCTCTCACTTGTTCTTACCTCCAATTGAGTCTAAAACAAGCTTGAAACTGACTTTGGGTGAGTTTTTGGGTTTATATAGGGTTAGGTTAACTTCCCAGCAATTTACACTTTAGCCCATAAGCTTCTTGGCAGCATCACGCCCGACCACGGTCGCGGTCCCAACCGCGAACTCGACCGCGGTCGTTTTGAACCTCACTGTTTTTGGCCCCGTCCTTGGCCACGTTCCAGGCCGCGGTCGTGGACTTCAATGTGATCTTTACCTTTTCTTGATCTTTTTCATTCGGGCAATCCTCGATTGGCTTTGTATGTACAAATTCGACTTCAAAACACTCTTTATCTTCCTCCTGGCTCGGAGTAGCTCCTGCAAAGCATAAAAATCTCAATTAGAGCATTTTGTTATTTTTTAGCATTCAAAACATCAGTAAAGCATGGTTAATTTAGAGTATAAATAGCATCTACACTGCATAATATAGGCTTTTATCAATATATATAAAATTCTGCAGAAAGTCGTATTCGATGAAAGTCGTATGTACGACTTGGAGAGAGATCTTTCATATCTTTCGAGATCCACCCTACATTATGGGGTAAAAAGGCCAAAAAGTTTATTCCTTTCACAAACAAAGCTGAAAATGGGGATCATCTCATTCTACCATGTCGCATTGGTTCCTCTAAAAAAGTCCATCATATTCATACCTACAAGTCCTACATGACCATCCATCAGTGCACTCAGAGTGATCGTCACAGGCTATGAAGCAAGTTACCCAATCATTCAGATGAGTGATCACGCCCATTTATGCCTTATATAAAAAGGACTAAGAGGACGTTGCAAATATAATCTGAGTATTTAGCCCAGAGTTGAATCCCATAGGGAATTAACCTATCAACTACCGGTGTCAGACTCACTTGATTCTTCGTAACCAACTTTCCAAAGATTATGAATAACAATTTTTTATGTTTCTACTAACTATAACTGAATAAATTTAATTAAACTAAAAGCTAACGATTACTGGGTTGTAAACAAATAAGAGAAGGATCTAAGGTTGTAATTTTCCCTGTTGATGGAATCCCTTTCTGTTATGTTTCATATAGTTTTGCCTAATCGTCTCTATCAATCATGAGCACTCTTGTTACCGTAAATCTCTCCCTAGTAATTACTACAATTTACTAGACGCACTCTCCCGAGTTATGCTAGCTAGCTTTTATTACAGCTCACTTAGATTGCACCCAAGGTTTCGTTGTTCCTAATCCCACCTTTAAACCCTCGGTTATGGATCCCTCCTATACTTTGGGAGTGATGTTGTTCAACAACTACATAAATATGCACTCTCCCCCGAGTAGATACATACTAAATATGCACAGCTAATTGAGGGCCCTTCAATCAACTACAACAAGAACTTAGTTGAACAAATAGAGATTTAACCAGGAAAACTATATTAATATAACAAGATGTTCATCCTTCAACAGGTTCCACCAAAACCTTAGACTAAATAAATTAGCTACTCATAATTGTGCTGATATTAACAACAAGAAAATTCATCATAATGGGAAAAACACAAGGAAGAAATATGCAATTTGATGCCCAATTGTCCTCCTTGCATCTTGCCTCTCTTTTCCTTGAACAAGACCTTAAAACCTTGATATCTCTTCTTTTGGGTGAACTGGACCTTTTATAGATTAAGTGGAATTGTCCCCAAGCTTCCAATTTTACCCCTAAATAAACGCGTGTTGGACAGGAACTAGAGCGGTCGCGCTACTGGCCGCGCTAAATGCGATATGCACTGTCTATGATTGCTGGGCTTAGGGCGGTCGCGCTAATGGGACTTCGATTTTCCTGTTGCATCTGGATTAGCGCGGTCGAGCTAATGGACGCGCTAATGGCGTATCATTCTGCCTTCTCTTTTCTTCTTCCTTCTTTCACACGCTCTTAACTCCGAGGGATCTTTCTTGCTTTAATTTATCTCCAAACATCATCATAGGTCCTCATAAGAACAAATTGCTCCTGCAAAAGATAAAATCCACAATTAGAGTCGTTTTAACGTCCTTTAACCTTCCTAGGACAGTGAAGCATAATAAAGTTGGAGTATAAATAGACGCTAAATTACATGAATCTAGCCTATTATCAATGAGCAAATAGTAGTTTTGATTGGATAACTACTATATCATGAGACACATCTCTCATTGCAGTCACTTTCATGTTTGGAGATCCAGATACAGGTCGAAGCATGCCTTCGAAAAAGTCAGGACTTTTGGGCAGATTCCAGTATCCGACCCATCTCTTTCTGCCGATTCACCGGGTTGTTGGGATCTCTGGTTCGATTAGGACTAGGAGTCCCATTATACCTAACCTTTTAACTTGATTTCAATCTCAACAAAGAAAAGAAAGCGTAACTCTTTGCTCACTTGCAGCACCTCTTAGTTTTTTATTTTAGCCTGCCTTGTGAAGATCTCTCGGTTGTCTACGGCAGATCCGATCAGTCTCGTTATGAAGAGAAGTCTTTTCCGATGTTGAAAGGTATCATTACGACAACTCAATTTGTTCGGCAAAACTACTCGGGCCTCCCCATAGTTTAGTAAAAGGGAGGGGATATTTTTTATTCATCCGGGGGTTCATCCATTATTAACTAAAAAGTGGTTGGTTGATTAGTGAGGTCTTTAAAACGTCATAGAATTCATGATCGACCATTCCATTTTTTCTTTCAGCAAGTATAATTGCAGAGTTGATCATTCAGACATTTCAATTCATAGATGTAGATCTCGGACCTATGAATTGAGATATTTTCGAAACTCATACAGAAAAAAGAAAATGAGTGAGACAAAAAGAAAAATAACTTGGACAAAAAAAGAAGTGACTTGGAAAAATATAACCAACCCCAAAAAATTATAGCACCAATATATATTAGAATATACCGTTTAAGCAAGAGATGAATGTATAAAAAGTTTAGTTATGTTATAAATTCATATACGAAGACAATCAAATAGAAAGAGAGTGAGATATTGGAGAAGACATTTACCACATGTCATCATAAGAGCAACGATGAAGTACAAAACATAACTGCGAGCCATATCAATAGTATAAGTAGGGGTAGCAATTTGAGCCCAAACCCATCCAATCCGTCTAACTTACCCAGAGATTAATGGGTTGGGCTACAAACATTTTAATTCATGGGTCTATTTGGGTTGAGTCCAAGTTAACACATTATTTTTTATAGCTCATTCTGACCTATTAAGCAGCCCAAATACAACCCATGAATTAATGGGTTGGGCTACAAACATTTTAATTCATGGGTCTATTTGGGTTGAGTCCAAGTTAACACATTATTTTTTATAGCTCATTCTGACCTATTAAGCAGCCCAAATACAACCCATGAAACTCAGGGATCTCAATCCAACTTATCTAGAAATTTACTTAATTGTCCCAATTTTACTTTTTTTTGTTTTGTATTTCTAATTTTCTATTTTTTTGTTTTTCTGCATCACCCACCCATCCATTCCCTCCACCCCCGCGCAAACTCCCTAAAAAAATTACTTTTTTTTTTTGTATTTTTAATTTTTTGTTTATTTATTTTTCTGCACCACCCACCCACCCCTGTCTCTTTTCACAATTTTAATGGGTT
>ML286700.1:261-22495 GCA_005239495.1 Nicotiana undulata
ATGGGGTCGGTTGTACTGATGCTACACCTGCACTTCTTTATGTTGTGCAGACTACGCAGCCGAACCCGGAGATCACTGACGATCGGAGCATCTCATTTAGTCATACAGGAGACTCGAGGTAGACCCGCAGACGTTCGTGGGCCTTGATGTCACCTTCTACTTTCCTCTTTGAGCTCTGTCTTACTTTGTATTTCAAGACAGCCCTATGTATTTATTTCAGACCTTTTGTTTGTAGTAGACTCTTAGATAGTCCGTGAGTAGGTGACACCAGTTCTGGGATTTTGTATATGGGTTTTGTTTTGCATCTGCTATGTTATGTTTTGGTTATTTTTGCTAAATTCATGTGGCGGGCCATCGATGCCCTAGTTAATTTTTTTGTTAGTCATTGATGAGTCATATTCAGTTAAAACGTTGGCTTGTCTAGCGAGTTCACCGTTAGACGCAGTCATGGACCGAAGGTGGGATTTTCGGGTCGTGACAGTTGTTAGGTTTCGAGTTAGTCCAGGATGCCTTGGACAAGGTGAAGATTATTCAGGATAGACTTCGTACAGCTCAATCCAGGCAGAAGAGTTATGCGGATCACAAAGTTCGAGATTTGGCATTCATGATAGGAGACCGGGTATTTCTTCGAGTGTCGCCTATGAAGGGCGTGATGAGGTTCAGGAAGAAGGGCAAGTTGAGCCCTAGGTATATTGGTCCATTTGAGATTTTGGATAAGGTAGGAGAGGTGGGCTACAGACTTTCCTTGCCACCGAGTTTATCACCCGTGCACCCGGTGTTTCATGTGTCTATGCTTCGGAGGTATATTGCGGATCAATCTCATGTACTTGATTTCAGCGGTGTCCAGTTGGAAAAGGATTTACCGTATGAGGAGGAGCCAATAGCCATATTAGCTTGGCAGGTTCGTCAGTTGAGATCGAAGAGTTATCCTTCGGTTCGTGTTCAGTGGAGAGGTCAGCCTGTTGAGGCAGCAACCTCGGAGTCCGAGTCCGATATGCGGAGCCGATATCCCCATCTTTTCCCTGATTCAGGTACCTTTCTATGTCCGTTCGAGGATGAACATTTGTTTTAGAGGTGGAGATTATGATGACCCAAAAGGTCATCTTATGTAAATTTAATTATGGCTGTCTTCCGAGGCCCCGAAAGCCTCTGTTAATCTCACCTCGATGTGCGTGCGCAGCCCGAGAACGGATCCGGGAAGCCTTTATGTGGAAACTTGATAAAGAGTTGAATTTATGATAATTAATTGAATAAAGTTGACTTTGGTCAACTTTATTGGTAAACGGACCTAGACGCGTGATCTGGCAGTCCCGGAAGGTCTGTAGGAAAATATGGGACTTGGGACTATGCTCGGAATCGAATTCTGAGGACCCAAGTCCGAGAAATGAATTTTTTAAAGAAACTTATTTTCTGAAAATAATAAAGGCTTACGAAAATAAACCTCGATGTGAAACCTGCATTACCGGGCCCGTGTTCTGGTTCAGGAGCCCGGAACTTGTTCAATATGTGTTATTTAAGTTATATGTGAAATTTGGCAAGGAATGGACTTGATTTGACGGGTTTAGGATCTAAAATGGGAAATTGAGAATTAATGAAGTTTTGAGGATTTTCATAGAATTTGAAATTTGGTTTGGAACGTGATTTTATGTTGTCGAGGCCCGAATGTGATTCTGAGACCGGGAATAGTTCTGTATGGTCATTTATAACTTTCCTGCATGATTTGATGTCATTCCGAGTCGTATAGGTCGGTCCATCGAATTTTTATAGAAATCTAGAGTTTGAAAGTCTTAAGTTATGAATTCAGGGGTTTTGGGATGTGATTTTGAGTTTTAGCGTTGTTTTGAGTGTTCCGTGGGCTCGGGCAAGTCCGTATAATGATTTGAGACTTGTTGGTATATTTGGACGGGGGCTCGGGTGTGACCAGGTGCCTCCCGGACCCCTCACGATGCCAAAAACCAGCTAAAAACATTGCTGGTGCAGCTGTAGCTGGTGTGACCGCAGGTGCAGTTGCCCAACCGCAGGTGCGGGACCGCTCCTGCGAACCCAGCCTCGCAGGTGCGAATCTTCCGCAGGTGCGGACCATTTTCTGCAGGAGCGAGACCGCAGGTGCGGCCCCCAACTCCGCAGGTGCGAACCAGCTCCCCCGACCATTTTGCGCAGGTGCGGGACCGCAGGTGCGGTCCCAGGGTCGCAAGTGCGAAAACCCCTATAGGCAGCCTGTATTTAAATGTCAAAACTCAGGTTTGCTTCATTTACACTCATTCCAACCTCCATTTAAGGGTTCTAAGAGCTTGAGAAACCATTACTCGACCACTTCCAGTAGAGGTAAGTAATTTCACTCTATTTTACTAGTTTAATTCATGAATTATCAAGGGGATTAACTACTAAATCTTAGAAAAATTCTAGGTTTTGAGTAGTAAATAGGATTTTTGGGAATTTGGTGAACTATCCAATTAATGTTATGAATTCAAGTGGAAACTTCATATTTATGATCCTTAGGGGAGAATTTTCAGGATTCGAGCATGCGGGCCCGGGGTTGAATTTTAGTATTTTTTGAAGAATAGTATAAAATGTATAATTAAGATTTGGAATTGGTTTATAGAGTAATTATTGATGTTAATAAATCCATTATGTCTAGATATTATCGATTCGGAGTTGGATTCGAGAGGAAAGGCTGTGATTGAGGCTTGACTTGCACTTTGGAGCTGAGGTAAGTGTTTGGCCTAACCATATATTGAAGGATTAGGTATAGAATCTTATTTGCTAGGTGTAAATCATGTCCAACGTATAGGCGGGGTGACGAGTGCCTATATGTTGCGGTCAAGCATGCCCGTGAGTCAATTGTGATGAATCATACTGTGTTCTTAATATTCTCTATACTATGAGTAATTGGTGATTCAGAAGTGATACCTTGATGTTGTTTCATGACATGGGGAGTTATTGTGTTATTTGTTTCAGTTGAGGCTTTTACTGTTGAAATTGTATTTCTGATGCGAGGTTGGGTATAGCTGAGTCCCTTGCCGGGACGATAGAATTTTATAGAGTATTTCCATACACTTGAGACTTCTTATTGTTGATTTTCACATTATATTGTTATTTTTATTATTTATCGCACGAGGGGACATGCCGTGCTGATTGTTTATTATTTATCACACGATGGGATATGTCGTGTTGATCGTTTATTATTTATCGCACGAGGGGACATGCCGTGCTGATTGTTTATTATTTATCACACGAGGGGATATGCCGTGTTGATCGTTGAATATTTATTGCACGAGGGGACATTTCGTGCCGAGTGTTACTATTTATGCACGAGGGGACATTCTGTGCCGAGTGATTGCGAGATTATGCACGAGGGGACATGCCGTGCCTTTTGCTGTTCATTATCTGTTCTGAGACGTTAAATTCCTGCTTTTACTTTTTACATTTCAGTTATTACCCTGTTCTACTGTGCTAGCATTTTGTTGCCCCTTTTACCCCCAACATGTTCTCCCCATATCTGTTTTTACTTGCTTATTTTCGTCGATATTTTTCCTGTTATTATATAGAATTGTATAGGTACATATATATGTCGGTCCTAGCCTCGTCACTACTTCGCCGAGGTTAGGCTCGGCACTTACTCAGTACATGGGGTCGGTTGTACTGATGCTACACCTGCGCGTCTTTATGTTGTGCAGACTATGCAGCCGAACCCGGTGATCACTAACGGTTGGAGCATTCCATCAGTTCATACAGGAGACATCGAGGTAGACTCGCAGACGTTCGTGGGCCATGGCGTCACCTTCTACCCTTCACTTTCAGCTCTGTCTTATCTTATAGTTTCAAAGACAGTCATATGTACTTATTTTCAGACCATTGTATTTAGTAATCTCTTAGACAGTTCGTGAGTATGTGACACCAGTTCTGGGTTATATTTATGGGTTTTACTTCGAAGCTTGCTATATCATTTTTGTAATTCGTTAACTTTCATGTTGTTAATTATAGCTGCCCTTGTCATCCTGTTCATTTTAGTTGTTAATGAGTTTTAATTAGTTCAAACGTCGGCTTGTCTAGCGGGTTCAACGTTAGACGCAGTCATGGCCCGAAGGTGGGATTTCGGGTCGTGACAGGTAGAGACTTAAAAACAAGAAATATATTGTGAAACCCGACCCTATATAATAACAAGAACAATAATAAGTCTAAACTTATCACCTTTCTTGAATTCCTAGAAGTGATCTAAGATTTCGGAAAGGATTTAATTCTCTCACCTTAAGTTGAGTCTTGAAGGTAGTATAAATCCAAGAATATCCACACACAAGAGTGCAAGAAAAATCTCACAATTTTTATTGATATTGTCTACAATAATCTAAGTCTAAAAACATAGAAGACACCCCTTTATATAGGGTGAGGGTCACGAAACTGTACCTAAAAACAAGAAAATAAAGTCCTAAACTACTTTGGACAACAAGTCCAGCTACCTTAGGAAAAGAAAAATACTAGGAAGCAAAAACAAAGTCATTATTGGAAAGTAATTCGAAAAATCTTAGTAAAAGGAAAATATAACCTTAACTAATCAGGAAAGCAATAACTATATCCAAAATATATGGAAATAAGTCCCAAAACAATCTTGGATAGAATATTGAAAATCTTGGAAATCTCGAAGGTAATTTGCAAGCAACTTGGCACCAACTTGCACTCAACATCTAGCACTACTATTGTACCCTTATTGGATATCAATTAAGTCCTTTTTATGATGTACAAATGTGACTTTATGTAGGACTTCATGGGCTGCAAGTTTGGACACATTTTAGATGCGAAATTGGTCCAACAGTAGCCTGATTTAGACCTTCTTCAGAGGATGTTTCTTGAGATCTAATCTACCTCTTCTTGGACATGAATTTGGTCTATAAAATAATTATAATGCCTAGATAACTCATATCTTTTTATCCTTTATCTCTTCCTCCCAACTAAAATTCTCTTTGTTCACTCTTGAAGTCCAATGACCTGGTTGTGCAACGTTTTAGCTGGAGACCTTGTTAAAGGCCCTCGTTGAGATTCCAAAGCTTCATCCTTGTCTTTGAACATATTTGAGCTTCCTAGGATGCTATCATTCCCCTATTCTTGAAGATAATTAGTCCTCGAATTTCGACCTTGCAAGAAAACAAAGACAGGCACTAGTAAATGACATCCACTAATATGAAAAAATGGTAGGAATAAAATAAGATAGTGACCATGTTTTCAGTTAGTCTAATTAATAATAATAGGTGTAAATACTCCTTTATAAATCATATAGACATCATCATCTCAATAAAATATATTCCTACTTAGATTTGTCCAATAAAAACCTCTCTTAAGGTAGTCCGAAAATGTGCATGACAACGAAATTACAAAAGATGGATCGCGCACCCCTTTAAAACAAGTATCTCTTCCACATGCATCAAATAAGACACTTTTATGATATAGCCAACTATGAATTAAAAATCTCATGGATTCATCTACATATAAGCTATTCAAAGAAGCACGATATTTCTCAAGAAGGTTAGATGAACCCATTATTCCCAAAATAAAAGTTCCAATACATTCAAGCTCATGATTATAACTTTCCCCAATAATATCCCCAGTATTAATGGACTCTAAACATCTACTCAAACTATCACATAAAGAGTCATATATAGGTTCATGGAAATTTAATTGATCACCGGTGTCACAACAATCATGCATATCCTCATTACTAGTTGAAAATACTTTTACAAGTTGACAATCAACATCACCTGAAGAGTGACTCCCCATCACACAACAAAAATCACATTCTAGTAATTTATCACATGAAAACTCATTAGACACTTGAATACGAGAAGAAAAAATATTTAGCTTATTAGCAAGCCTCTTCTCATAAATTTCATGTCTCTTTCTACCAAGTTGGAATACATAATCATCTATGTCACACTGAATTTCAAAAGAAAATAAACTACTATTGCACTTAAACTTAGATATTACAGTTAATGACTTGATATGTATCAAAATATTATCATCCACAAAAATTATAAAGTCACCAACATAAAAAATAAGAGTATAGTTCATTACCTCCAAAAATACCTTAGGTGTTCTAGAAAGCCTAATAAATCCAACAAACCAATTATACATACCATACTTGGACTTATTTACCAATGAAACATCATCACTTTGTATTCTTTTATGCAATGGCTCCAACTTAGCAACGTCTTTAGGGAACTCCATGTCATAAAACTATAAATAAGGATCAAAATAGTCAAAAGGTTCAACAACAAAGAAATTAATCAAGCCTTTATCTTCCACCATCCAGCAAGAATTTATTTTGCCTAATTCATGTTAGAATCTAATTGGATCCTTTGCCACCATCTCTTGTGCCGAAATTGTCCTTTTAGAATGTGTTTCAACACGTGGTTGCACAAAAAACACAAAGAACTAAAATAAGAAAGAGTTAATGGGTTAGGAAATGTCCTTTTATCTCAAGACTAACTTTTTCCTCACTCTTAGTCCCTTTTCTCTCACTAAACTTTTCTTCTTCTTTTTCTTCACTCAAACCCTCCTACCTTTCTCTCCCTACCTCACATTATTTTTTAATCTTATTGCCATTCCTATTTTCTTTTCCCGCAAGATCAGTCATTTTCTAACTTGACATTGTATTCGGTCAAAACCGGGAAGGCCGATTTCTAAGTCTGACACTGCGTAAGGTGGAATACTCGCGTAAGTTTCAGGATATTGTTCGAAGACCGACTTCGGACATCCCCACAATCAGACCTCGAGGAATTACAAGTTGGGGTTCGACACAAGAAGCCAACGCAGGGATCGAGGCAAGCAGTTCTGTGACAAAGTACAATATTGTACTTGAACATTCAATAGCAGTATCAATTATGAATCTTGGAAATTAATGCTTATGTACTATGTTGAGACTTCCCCTTTTATAAAAAAGGGATACTTGTCATTTTTTAATATATACAATACATTGAAAACAAGACACAAGAACATTCTCTGCTTTAATATCAAACATCCTCTACTACTCTTTACTAGCTCATTTACTTGCATTTATTGCTTTCTTTTACTTATTCTTCATTTATAATTTATCATTGATCATAAATAGTGTATATCAAGGCCTATAAGCTTGTTATAGCTCTATCGACCATTCGATCTAGGCCCGAATCTCGGTCCTAGGGACCCCCAAGGACGACGTCGAGCCTTCGACTTAAGACATTATGGTTTGCTTTCCTTTAGCTTTTTAATCATTTTCTCATTGTTCTATCCCAACACATTTAGCTAAAACCGTTAAATAATCGGTATTAAAATAAATCACGTATTTTAAACTAAATTTAATTGTAATTACCATTTTCACGGTAAACAGTTTGCGCCCACCGTGGGGCTAAAAATAATAGTGATTGTTTTAGTGTTGATTTATTGAAAAAACGCAAGTTATCTTTCACACTTTTCTTGTCCGGAGAATCTTTGATTTCAGGCCAGAATGTCAAACTCGTTGAATGCACGCGAAAATAACGGCGCTGAAGATTGTGGAGAGAACATCGCAGTCGTTTCAAGCACTAACATACTGCTACAAAACCCTGAGGGTGTCCCAAACCCAAACCCAAACCCGGTAGACGTGGGCTCACACAACGCCCAACAAATCGACGTCAGTTCCCACACCAACGGTGACACACACCCTGTGAGGGATCTAGAGGTTCAGAACACCTCGGTCCAGGAAGAAAGGCATGTAAGCCTTCACGATATATTCAAAATATTGCAGGCAAAACAGTTGGCGATCACTAAACTTCAAAGCCAACAAAAGACCCCGAGCACTATAGCTCCGCGGGTGGCTCCTCTGGTCGAATAAGTTCTAGAGAAGTCGAGCAACGAGGGGTCGACGACCGGCCCAGCCATCATAAAAATGCTCGAGTACCTGACCAAGAGAATCAAGTCCAGGGAGAAAAGGATAGACGCAAACGATAAAAAGGGAAAGACCTATAACACGAGGGTTGATCAAATTCTAGGTGCACCACCGATTTTGAAAGGTGCGGATTAGAAAAAGTTCGTACAAAGGCCTTTCCCTTCAAGCGCGGCCTTGAAGCCCATCCCCAAAAAATTCAGAATGCCCGACCTGGAAAAATACAATGGGACTTCGAATCCCAACGAGCACATCACCGCCTACACTTGTGCTGTCAAGGGGAATGATTTAAAAGAGGACAAAATAGAATTCGTCCTGTTAAAAAAGTTTGGGGAAACGCTGTCAAAGGGAGCCATGATGTGGTACCACAACCTTGACCCCAATTTAATAGATTTGTTTGCCCTATTGGCGGAATCTTTCATAACGGCACATGCCGGAGCCATTAAAGTCGCAACAAGAAAATCAGACGTCTTCAAAATAAGGCAGAGGGAAAGCAAGATGCTGCGGGAATTCGTGTCTCGCTTCCAAATGGAACGGATTGAGTTGCCACCAGTATTCGATGAATGGGCGGTACAGTCCTTCACGCAGGGCCTTAACAAACAAAGCTTAATAGCTTCGAAGCAACTGAAACAAAACCTGGTCGAGTACCCCGCCATCACCTGGGTAGATGTACATAACCGATGCCAGTCAAATATCAGGGTGGAACACTACCAATTGGGAGCCCCCTCGGGCTCAGTATACCCCAGTCGACTCTTGGCAAAAGAACCGAGACCGAGCAAAGAAAGGTACCAACCGTATGTTGAAGACCGAAGAAACGCCCCCCAGACGAAACATACCTCGCAACGATCGGATGGCAGATCGAGGTTTCAATCCTCGGGGACTCGTGGGCCAAGTCAGCTACGACTGATTCACGATGCCAAAAAAAGCGCCCCGGCAATCATAATACAACTTCAATGTCGATGCTTCAGATATCGTATCCGCCATAAGTAAAATCAAGGACACTAGATGGCCGAAGCCCGTATTATCAAATCCGTCACAAGTAAATCACAACCTAATGTGCGAATTCCACAACACACACGGCCACATAACTGGGGACTGTAGACAACTCAGAGAAGAAGTGGCTCAGTTAATCAACAAAGGAAATCTCAGAGAGTTCCTCAGCGAACGAGCTAAAACCCAAATTCAGGAAAGAGAGACGAACAGGAAGAACAAGACAAGCAGAGGGCGGTAAAGAGAGACGAACACGAAGAACGAGAGAGACAGGCGAATAGGATGTTATATCCTCCCCAACGTTAGGGATTGCAACGTGGACCGCTTCCGCTCAGCCGCAGTCTATTTTTACCCTTTCTATTTTGGATATGACACTTATATATCTAGACATAGGTTCATGTCGTCCCGACATGTTTGGAGGTTTGTCGATGGTAATGTCGGGGGTCATCTCGAAGTCCTTAGGAACACATTGCTTGACGCTCGGTGGATTTTTTATTTCGTCCTCGGACGGGCGAGCAGAGGAAGAAGCGCCCTCTCTCGAGGGGATTGTTTTAGAGGTTATTGCCATGATTGTGTCGAAAAAGGAAGACGAAAGAATAAGCACGAAAAGGAAATTGACGTAGAAGGGTCTGTAAGTTGGCCCAAATAGCTTGAAGGTTATAGTAAAAATGCATATCGCGGGTAAGTACGTTATTTTTAGGGGTCTGGGGGCTAGCACCCGAAGAACGGAAGGGTCGGATTTTGTCACGACCCGAAATCCCACCTTTCAGGTCGTGACTGCGTCTAACTTTGAACCCGCTAGACAAGCCAACGTACACAACATTTGACATCTATAAACAACGTAACAGTATTTAAAGCCATTAACCTTCAAGCCTTTACTGGGATATCCCGAGTCATGAACTTTCAACTTTTACTGAAACATCCCAAATCACTTCAAAAGTTTTACAGCAGAAAGTAATAATATTTCAAAACGCATAATGAAACGATAAAGACAACAATATTGCAAAATCCCAAAATCGGGGTGTCACAATCTCACGGACTAGCTATAAGAATACTAAGTACAAGTCTGAAAGGAAATACAGTATTGTCTTTAGAACTGAAAGAGAAGTAAGACAATAGGACACAATAGCAGAGGAGCCTCCAGGGTGCACGAACGCCAGTGGTATACCTTGAAGCTCAATGTGGACTGAAGGTGACTCCCTCAGAGCGGTCCACGGGGTCCGGGAGCGGGATCTGCACAACATAAAGAAGTGCAGTGTAGTATCAGTACAACCGACCCCATGTACTGAGTAAGTTCCGAGCCTAACCTCGGCCGAAGTAGTGACGAGGCTAGACTTGACAATAATGATAACTTGTCCTATTCTACAGCAGGTAACGGGGATAATACGAGACAAGAGGTAAGAAAACAAGTAAGGGATACGGGGGCAATAAAGGGGAAACAAGTGAAGTGAAGCAGTCTAATTGACAGACAGAAGTAAACAAGGGAGGCAATCTAACACAATAGCCCACAAAGCAAGTATGAATATCTTAAAAGTAAACTATGGCACGGCATCACCCTTCGTGCTTTTACTCTCTTCCTTACATTGCAATGTAATCAAATATCATGGCACGGCATCACCCTTCGTGTTTTACACTCTTCCTCACTATGCAATGAACAATGTATCATGGCACGACATTAACCTTCGTGCTTATAATCAATAACAGTCATGGCACGACATTTACCTTCGTGCTTATAATCAATATGAATCATGGCACGACATCACCCTTCGTGCTTTACACTCTTCCTCACTATGCAATGTAATCAGATATCATGGCACGGCATCACCCTTCGTGCTTTACACTCTTCCTCACCAAACAATAACAGATATAATGGCAAGGAGTACAACATAGTGGAAATAGACAGTTCAAATCACCCGGCAAGGGGAAAACATCAATTAATAACTCAATAAATGCCCGGCAAGGGTCTCAGCTATAACCAATCACCTCAATCGCATACTCTACACTTGGATTATCATTCGTATCCAAACTCCTCAAACTCAACAGCCAATACTTTCAAATAAGAATAAATTACCAAGTAAAGACAATCTCATAATATGCTAAAAATGGAAGAAATACCGCAATTTCTATCAAAATAGACTCACGGGGATGCTTGACACACATTGCATAGGTACTCGTCACCTCACCTATGCAATGAACATGATAATCACTTAGCACATAGCAAATAATACCTATTCCCTCACCAAAGTTAGGCAAGACACTTACCTCGGTCCAAAGTATAGCAATCAACCCTCTAAGACTATCTTTCCTTTATAATCCGACTCCGAAACAATGATATATAGGCATAATTAATTCAATAATATCAATAAAAACTCAATAACACAATCCCATAGCCTAGATATTCAATATCTAGCATTCTTCCAAATTTACCAAAATTTGACCCCGGGCCCACGTGGTCTAAACTCGAGGTTCGGACCAAAACTTGTTCACCCATTACCCCACGAGTTCAAATAGATAATTAGTTTTAAGATCCGACCCCAAATTGAGGTTGAATCACCCAATTTTCCCAAAAACCTAACACTACCCAAAAACCCAATTTCTCACTTTGATTTCATGTTTTTAGGCCTAGAATCTAGTGATTAATGATGGAAAATGGAAGAAGACGATGTAGAAAATACTTACCCACGAGGCTATGGAGGAAAAATTGGCTTGGAGGTCCTCAATGGAGGTTGGAGAATAAGGGGAAGGCTGATAATGAAATTCCGTGTAGAGTGTTCTGTTTTTGGACTTTCTAAATAACTGGGCGAAAATGTACATCGTGATCGCGGGAATAGGATTGCAATCGCGGAGAGTCTGGTTCACATGCACTGCGATCGTGGATGAAAGAATTTGATCGCGAAGAAGGACCTGAAATTCCCCAACACTGCGATCGCAAAGACATGAATGCGATCGCGTAGCCCAAAGACCCCGCCCTCTGCGATCGCGAAGGGTACCTAGCCAGCCCCCCACCCAGACTACCCTCACTCTATGCGATTGCAGGAGAGAGAGATGCGATCGCCGGAGGCATCTGGGCATAATTCTGCGATCGCGGAGGAAATCATGCGATCGCAAAGAACAACAGTTGGGTCCCTTAGGATAAGCCTATGCGATCGCAGATTCAAGGGTGCGATCGCAGAGAAGAAAACACCAGATTTTTCATGCATTTCACATCCCGTTAGCTACCCGAAACTCACCCGAGCCCTCGGGTCTCAAAACCAAAAACACACACAACTCCCAAAACATCCTTGTTTAACCAAAAAATAAATTCTTTTGAATAAAGATTAATTTACGAAAAACTCGGGTTACTGATAATCAAATCAACCAAATAAAGATTAAATATCGATAATTGAGAGTGAAAGAATAAAAGTGGCCTTTATTTCCACAAAAATCAGATGATCTCGTTTGTTACATTAACATTCCTTTTATAGGGATGGTCTCCTAGTACAACGTTTGTATTTCTGTCATGAAGCCTATTAAAAGCTTAATTATTGCATTTATGAGGCGTTACAGAGATTAATAGTAACTGTTATTTTAGGAGTTGCATAACGTACGGGACATTGATTGCTGATCTTCGAGTCGGCCTCTTATTGCGTCCGGATTCGTTGTGACCGTGCCTTTTCTTCTTTGGTGATCTTTCCGTGGCTGATTCCTTGTATCGACCGTATCTCTTTATCTCGCGTCCGCATGTGATATTTTGATTGGTCCACCTGGTTGGCTGAGGCATCCAATATCTGTACATGTGTAAGGCTATATATTTTTTACCAATACAGATAGTCCCCCCACTTGCCATGTATTGAGCGTATAATACTTGGTAAGTGGATGTTCATTTATGGCGGGAATATTTTGCCGCCACTTTACCTCGACACTTTGTATTCTTTTATGGACGCATGCATCGCATAGTACTTCCATTTAATGCTTTTTCCACGTGTTGGTTTCTGATTGGTTCTGAAATGACCCGGCGCCTTTTAGGGCTTTTTTGCGGCTGCATCAGTCCAGAAGTGACACTTTTGATTAAGATTTTTCATCATTACCTTTTACAAGCTTTGACGGTTGCCATTAAGTATAAATAATCTTCTTCCTTTCTTCCTTAGCAAGAAAAAGAAATTTCTACAGCTCAATCTTCTCTTTGTGAAAGAATTTCTTCCTGGACTTTATAAATATGTCTTCCTTAGGTCAGCCTGAAAAGGTTATTTATGTCGAGGCTCTGGCTTCTTCTTTTTCTCCGACGAGGAGACGAAGAGGCGGCCGATTAAGGAGCCTAGGACGTACCTCCGTTACAGGTTCTTCTTCTCCTTCTCCTGCTAGGGCGTTGTTTTCTCCGAGAGGTAGATCTTCTCATTCTATTTCTAGGAGTAGGGATGAATTTCATGAACCTAGAGTTGATGAAATCATCCGTTCTGAGATAACCTTTCCATAAGTAAATTCTCCCATTACCGAACAAGCTCATTCCCTGGATAGTATTGAAAAATACGCTACTATCATTACTATTGGTCATATTTCTGTTGTTCGTATGGAATGTTTTTGGGAGTCTAATGTTCATGTCCTTGTGCCAAGTAGTACTCAAAGGGTTACATCCTTTAAAACGGGTTTTTCTTACGCTTTCACTTATCCTTTTACGTTAGGATTTCAGCCTCCTGTTGATCCTGTGATCATAGAGTTTTGTCGCTTTTTTAATATTTGCTTAGGACAAGTTGGTCCTTTAATATGGCATGTTGTTGCCTTTTTGAGAGTCCTGGCTTCAAAGGTTTCCGTTCCTTTTACACTTCATCATCTGCTGCATCTATATTCTCCCGCTTTATTACGCCAAGGGTTTTTACTTTAGTTTCCCGGAGCAAGAGGGTTCTAGTAACCTCTGGTGATGATAAAGACAGAGGTTGGTACCTTAGGTACGTGGCTGTTCCCACTGCTGCTTTAGTGGGTGAGAATAATATTCCCTTCCCTGAGAGGTGGAATCGTGCACGTAAGTACTTTGATTTGCACCTTTTTTACTTGTAATAAAATTTACTTGGTATTTATAACACCGTATCTGTTTTCCTCTTATTCATAGCAACTATGAGTGTTGTCGAGAATGTCTCCGACATCCGTGGTTAGGTAGAAAGAATGTTGAATGCTGCTCCTGCAGAGGAAAGATCTTGGAAGTACTTTTTGGCAAAGTACAAGTGGATTGTTAAGACCCATGGTAAGTAGAGTTTTTCTCACTTTTTCCTTTGCCTGAGTTTTTTGTATTAACTCTTTCTCTTTTTCTGATAGGATTTTCTACCCGTGGGGTAACTTCCTCACTTCCAAGGATGTCTTTGTCCCGTGCTCAGAGTATTCTGACGAGTGCTTCGAAAAGGAAAGCCTTGGATTCCCGTTCGGGAGGGGAAGATGAGGGTGAAGAAGAGGGTGCTTTAGTGCAACAGAGTAAGGTTTCTATGGGGTATTAGACTGGTACCCTTGAGCGGACAACTCAAGGGGTAAAGGCACGGAACCGTCGACTGCACCGCTGATTGACTAGTTTTACCGCAAATAAGCCTTTCCGAATTTACGGGTGATATAAAATAGGAAGGGTTTAATCACTAATCAAGAGTTTCTATAGGATTTGTTTATGCACGAGTGGAGTATGATGTTGAGCATGATATGCAATAAATGAGCAGTAAAGGCATGTATTCATGTATTTGCACGTTGTGAAAGTAGTAAATACAACATTTATAATTTAAAAAGCGATTACAAAAGGAAACAAAGAAACATGTCAGTCTTGCTTTTTGAGGAAAATCAAATACTTGCAAGAAATAAACAATTAATTGCATATAAGGGGAAAGGGAAGAGGTACAGATTCACAAAGTGGTTTGTTATGGTAAAATCCTAAAATCCCCAGCAGAGTCGCCATGGTATCGCGCCCCCTTTTTCAACTCCTACTTTTGGATTAGTTGGGGTCTTGACATTATTGGGACAACTCGTTTCCTTTTGGAAAAGGGGTATGCAAGGATTCGAAGACTCGCCACCTAACGAATTAAGGTGCGTTAGGGAACCTATTTAGGGTCATTTACAAACAAGATTTAGACAAGCAGTGAAAGGGTAAGGGCTTGAAATTACTCCAAGGGGAAGATGTTCGGCACCCCTCAGAGTCCACAACTGTGGTTCCCGGCCATACAACTTTGTGAATTTAAGAAAGTAGCAAATAGGCAATTAATGTTTAAACAAGTAAAGAGTTTTGAAAGATTCGCAGTCTAAGCACACATGTGTCACAAGAGTTTGAAATATTTAATATCTAAGTAATGTTTTGAAAGAATTATAATCGAAACCTGTATACAAAGGATAGGGGAGTCCTAGGTTGTTCGTCATATGGATCACATCAGTACAATACCTGTAATCACTCCTCAAAGAGGGGATACACGTGGTATCAACGTACTGGTCATCATACCCATATCTACCCTTCCCACCCATTAGCGGTTATTAAAGCGAGTGTTGGTAAGGGACCTCTATTGCGTGTTGTTACCCATCCCTTCTTAATGGCCCTGGAGGAGTTTAGGACCTCCACCTATAGGGCAGTTCTAGGCAGACCCTCAGGTTTAAAGGAAAAATACTAAGGCGACAAGCAAAACATATAGGACTATAGAAAATCGGAACAAAGAAGAGCAGATAAGAGGCTCAAATTCACCTCCACAGATAATGCAAATAGAAAGTACGACTCAAACACAATTAAGGGTAGTACTGTTATTTATAACCCTAAGACATGGTGTCTAGGTGAGTTCAGAACATGAGCATATATGCAGACTTGTTTTATAACTCAGAAACGATCCCTAATCAGTTTGCCTACTGATTTTAAGCCTGTTAAGCATTAAGTAGCATACACAAGAGACATATTTCCATTTATAACAATTTAATCACCTAAGGCTTTCCTAGGTGTGGGACAATGTATAGTAGTTACCAGAATTATTAAGAAAATTGTTGTAAATTGTGTTATCTAAACATGATGTTCTAGGTGTCACAAATATACAGGATTGTTGCATGTTATTTAGAGATAGAGTAAGACTGTTTTATGCCTCTTTTCATGCCTCAGTAGTTAAGCTAGGTATAATTTAATACGATACTATAAAATGATATCTAATGCATGGGTAGAGATGTAGAATGATGCAGAATTCCTAGGCAGGATTTATAAATGCATAATAGCTATAACATTAGGCAGGGTTTCAGAATATATGCAGGTGATAGTTTGTTAATGTTGTTTATCCTAGAATAGGGTATCTAAGTGTGCATAGCATGATGAGACATGATTGCATAAACAATAATCCGTATTAATATGTTTACCCTAGAACCGGATGCTTAAGTGATAAGTGATAGTACTAAAATAAGATGTTGAAACAGTGTTCATAAAGCCTAAAGAGCATGATTTCTAATGTATGATATGATTTTCACATGTTAATCCTAAACATGAGTTCTATTGCGCAAATAGGAAATGTCAACCAAAGGACATGATTTCTACCCTTTGGCATGCATAGTTACCCTTTCCCTTTTCACTATCCGTCCCCAATAGTTGTTTACAAATAATTATTACAGACCATTTGCATGAATTACATAAATAAGTAAATAAGAAGAAAAAAAAAGTTATACTATAAGGAGCCTACCAATAGGCCCAAGATTTCAAGAATTCTCAATGCCAACAGTGTTCACAGCCTTTTACATAATCCGTGTGTGTCAGAGTTCCCTAAGGACCTCAAGGGATCCCGGGCAGTGCTCACACCCAGATTTTCATGACCATAATGAGTAAGTGCTGCGTGGAAGTGCCAGCTCTAATGCATCAGAGTTCAGAGGGGTCTCATAGGGATCCCAAAGCACTCACACATTAAAGGGGCATAACCTAAGTTTCTAAGAGTATAGTGAGAGTGCTTGACATAGTTTTGAAAAGATTAAGTAGGAGAACAACTTTTGAAAATAGACTGGTTTGAAATATGCTTTGAATAACAATAGAAGAGTTTTACTTTAGTGAAAACAGTTTGAAAGAGAAGAGGATAAGGCAATCAGAGTCTCAGTATCACAACAGTACACATAGGATAAGAGACAAGAACCAGAATAGGTTTAATAATCACACGCAGGGAATGGGGGGTTAGGGACATGTATGAAGCATATAGGGAGAACACACAATGACAGAGTCACACATAGGTTCAGCATGGGTTCAGGACTACATAGAGATTAAGTAACATATAGTGCAGATTGTTGTGTGCCAGGAATCAAAGAAGACATAAGTGGGGCAGAATCACATTGAAACATACAAAAAAGGGGGTAATAAACATGTTGAGTCTAAAAGTGGGGAATACTTAACATGTAAAATGGATAACAATGTGATCAAGTTAAGTGCAAAAATCACGGCAAAACCATGAGTAGAAACATATCATAAACAGGATGAATTGAAACACTAAGAGAAACATGTTGTTTTTGAAACTCGAATTGTAATTAGGACATACTGTTTAACAAAAAAATGAATTCTTTTGACTAAAGATTAATTTAAGAAAAACTCGGGTTACTGATAATCAAATCAACCAAATAGAGAGTAAATATCGATTATTGAGAGCGAAAGAATAAAAGAAGCCTTTATTTCCCCAAAATCAGATCATCCTGTTTGTTACATTAACATTCCTTTTATAGAGTTGGTCTCATAGTACAACGTTTGTATTTCTGTCATGAAGCCTATTGAATGCTTAATTATTTCATTTATGAGGCGTTACAAAGATGAATAGTAACTGTTATTTTAGGAGTTGCATAACGTACGGGACATTGATTGCTGATCTTCGAATCGGCCTATTATTGCGTCCGGATTCATTGTGACCGTACCATTTCTTCTTTGGTGATCTTTCCATGGCTAATTCCTTGTATCGACCGTACCTCTTTATCCCGCGTCTGCGTGTGATATTTTGATTGGTCCACCTGGCTGGCTGAGTCATCCAAAATCTGTACACGTGTAAGGCTATATTTTTTTACCAATACAGATAGTCCCCCCACTTGCCATGTATTGAGCGTATAATACTTGGTAAGTGGATGTTCATTTATGGCGGGAATATTTTGCCGCCGCTTTACCTCGAAACTTTGTATTATTTTATGGACGCATGCATCGCACAGTACTTCCATTTAATGCTTCTTCCACGTGTTCGTTTCTGATTGGTTCTGAAACAATCCGGCGCCTTTTAGGGCTTTTTTGCGGCTACATCAGTCCCGAACTGACACTTTTGATTATGATTTTCCATTATTACCTTTTACAAGCTTTGACGGTTTCCATTAAGTATAAATAATCTTCTTCTTTTCTTCCTTAGCACGAAAAAGAAATTTCTACAGCTCAATATTCTCTTTGTGAAAGAATTTCTTCCTGGACTTTATAAATATGTCTTCCTTAGGTCAGCCTGAAAAGGTTATTGATGTCGAGGCTCTGGCTTCTTCTTCTGCTCCGACGAGGAGTCGAAGAGGCGGCCGATTAAGGAGCCTAGGACGTAATTCCGTTAGAGCTTCTTCTTCTCCTTCTCCTGCTAGGGCATTGTTTTCTCCGTGAGCTAGATCTTCTCATTCTATTTCTAGGAGTAGGGATGAATTTCATGAACCTAGAGTTGATGAAATCATCCCTTCTGAGATAACCTTTCCAGAAGTAAATTCTCCCATTACCGAACAAGCTCATTCCCTGGATAATATTGAAAAATACGCTACTATCATTACTGTTGGTCATATTCCTGTTGTTCGTAGGGAATGTTTTTGGGAGTTTAATCTTCATGTCCTTGTTCCAAGTAGTACTCAAAGGATTACATCCTTTAAAACGGGGTTTTCTTACGTTTTAACTTATCCTTTCACGTTAGGATTTCAGCCTCCTGTTGATCCTGTGATCATAGAGTTTTGTCGCTTTTTTAATATTTTCTTAGGACAAGTTGGTCCTTTAATATGGCGTGTTGTTGCCTGTTTGAGAGTCCTGGCTTCAAAGGTTTCCGTTCCTTTTACACTTCATCATCTGTTGCATTTATATTCTCCCGCTTTATTCCACCAAGGGGTTTTTACTTTAGTTGCCCGGAGCAAGAGGGTTCTAGTAACCCCTGGTGATGATAAAGACAGAGGTTGGTACCTTAGGTACGTGGATGTTCCCACTGCTACTTTAGTTGCCCGGAGCAAGAGGGTTCTAGTAACCCCTCAATGGATTTTGGATTGTGAAAACGTGGTATCAGAGCACTAGGTTCCCTTAGGTATCACGAGTCAGGAGTAAGTCTAGTATAGTCTTGCGGATCGGTACAAAGACGTCTGTACTTATCTTCGAGAGGCTACGAGGCTGTTAGGAGCACTTCCCTTGTTGATTCCTCATCGTGCCTACGTTTCTTCCTACTCAATCTTACACGTCACGAAGCACTTGCTATAAATCGAGAATTGAGGGAATTGTAATGGTGCTACAGATGAAGTGTGGGACATTTCTCCATGTGTTGTTGTTCGGCTATTGTCGTTGCCTTGTAGAAGGATATTATGTTGTTTTAGCCAGTAGTGGTATTTCTGAGAGCTTTGGGGCTATGCTCAGGTTGTTATGATGCTTATGATTGGTTATCGCGCGGTGTTGATATGATGGTAGGGTGATTGCCCATATGTCGGGGCAATGAATGACTTGAAAGGATGTCTTCTTAGAGCGTGATTCCGAGATTTTCGTATTTTATTTCCGGCGGAGGAAAGATAATTGGATTATAAATGATCAGGTTCGGGTTGATAGAGTAATGAGACTGGGTGGTTTCAAGTGAGGTGGAATATTCATCGGTGTTGTGATATCGTCGTCTTTGACCGAATAGAATGTGCTAAGTTTGCTGGTGTTATAGCTTCTTCGGTTGCATTGGGTCAGAGTATTGTGAAGAAGTATTAAGAAGCGGCTGTCAGAGATCGTAGTGTGCAGTGGCTTAGGATTGAATAGGTATTTCTAATGTAGGCGACTTGAGAAAGATGACCTTCGGGAAGGTTTAAAGTTGTGGTGATCTGCTGGTTTAGGTGCTACAGAGGATAATATTGAATTGAGGCATTGTGATGACCTAAAAGGTCATCCTGTGTAATTTTGGCTAAAACTGTGTTCTGAGGCCCCGAAAGCCTCCGTTAATCTCACCTCGATGTGCGTGCGCAGTCCGGACGCGTAGTCGGGAAGCCTTTATGTGAAAACTTGATAAAGAGTGGAAATTGTGATAATTAATTGAATAAAGTTGACTTTGGTCAATATTTTTTATAAACGGACCCGGACCCATGATTTGACGATCCCGGAGGGTCCGTAGGAAAATATGGGACTTGGGCGTATGCACGGAACTGAATTCCGAGGTCCCAGGTCACAGAAATAAATTTTTAAAGAAAATTGTTTCTGAAAACAATAAAGGCTTATGAAAACGAATTTTGATGTGAAACCCATGTCACCGGACCCCTTCCCCTAAATAAGACTTTCCATAGCGACGTCTTATGATTGTGACTTGCGGGGGCTGGTGGTTCAGGATTTGGAAGTGCTTTGAGCGGTATAGGAACACTTGGTTCCTAAGGTTGGCCTATTTGGCCAAGTTTGACTTCGGTCAATATTTTGAGCAAACGACCTCGGAATCAAATTCTAATAGTGTCAGCAGCTTCGTATGATGATTTCAGACTTGAGCGCATGTTCGGAACGGGTTTTCGATAACCCGGGAGCGTTTCAGCGCTCGATATAGAAATAAGGATTTCCTTAAATTTGCAATTTGGTTTGGAACGTGATTTTATGATATGAGGCCCGAACTAAATTCCGAGACCAGGAATAGTTCCTTTATGTCATTTATGACTTGTTTGCAAAATTTGATGTCATTTCAAATTGTATGGGTCGGTCTGGCGCAACGATATAGAAATCAAGAACTTGAAATTTCTTAAGTTATGGTTTTAGGGGTTTTGGGGTGTGATTTTTAGATTTAGCATTTTTTTGTGTGTTCCGAAGGCTCGAGCGAGTCCGTATTATGATTTAGGACTTGTTGGTATATTTGTACGGGGGCTCGGGTGGGCCCAGGTGCCTCCTGGTTACCAAACGGGGCTAAAAACCAGGTGATGCAACTACTGGTGCACCTGATCTGTTGTGACCGCAGGTGCGGTTGCCCAGTCGCAGGTGCGGGACCGCTGAGACTGCCAGTATGTTGGCCCATAACGAATTTTGATGTGAAACCCATGTCACCGGACCCCTTCCCCTAAATAAGACTTTCCATAGCGACTTCTTGTGATTGTGACTTGCGGGGACTGGTGGTTCAGGATTTGGAAGTGCTTTGAGCGGTATAGGTACACTTGGTTCCTAAGGTTGTCCTATTTGGCCAAGCTTGACTTCGGTCAATATTTTGAGCAAACGACCTCGGAATCAAATTTTGATAGTGTCAGCAACTTCGTATGATGATTTCAGACTTGAGCGCATGTTCGAAACGGGTTTTCGATAACCCGGGAGCGTTTCAGCGCTCGATATAGAAATACGGATTTCCTTAAATTTGCAATTTGGTTTGGAACGTGATTTTATGATATCGAGGCCCGAATGAAATTCCAAGACCAGGAATAGTTCCTTTATGTCATTTATGACTTGTTTGCAAAATTTGATGTCATTTCGAATTGTATGGGTCATTCCGGCGCAACGATATAGAAATCAAGAACTTGAAATTTCTTAAGTTATGGTTTTAGGGGTTTTGGGGTTTGATTTTTAGATTTAGCGTTGTTTTGTGTGTTCCGAAGGCTCGAGCCAGTCCTTATTATGATTTAGGACTTGTTGGTATATTTGTACGGGGGCTCGGGTGGGCCCAGGTGCCTCCTAGTTACCAAACGGGGCTAAAAACCAGGTGATGCAACTGCTGGTGCACCTGATCTGTTGTGACCGCAGGTGCGGTTGCCCAGTCGCAGGTGCGTGACCGCTGAGACTGCCAGTATGTTGGCCCATACCGTGGCATGTTCTTTGTTGTATGTTCGTATTCGGGCCAGGCAGTATGATGATCGTTATATATGTACTCTTAGAGATACGGTTCGGCACGGGGGTGCCAAACAGGTCACGGTGGATGATGAAGGAGTTCTGAGGATGCATGGCCGTATTTGTGTGCCTGATGTTGATGGCATTCGTGAGTTGATTCTTCAGGAGGCCCATAGTTCCCGGTATTCCATCCATCTGCGCACCGCAAAGATGTACCAGGACTTGCGGTAGCACTATTGGTGGCGGAGGATGAAGAAGGATATTGTAGCTTATGTAGCTCGGTGCTTGAACTGTCAGCAGGTTAAGTACGAGCACCAGAGACCCGGTGGTTTGATGCAGCAGATTCAGCTTCCTGAGTGGAAGTGGGAGCGTATCACCATGGACTTTGTAGTTGG
>ML286700.1:22562-43484 GCA_005239495.1 Nicotiana undulata
GTGGATAGGCTGACCAAGTCAGCGCACTTCATTCCGGTATCAGTTTCATATTCATCGGAGAAGTTGGCAAAGATATATATGAGAGAGATTGTTCGGTTGCATGGTGTGCCCTTATCCATTATATCAAACATAGGTACTCAGTTTACCTCCCATTTCTGGAGAGTATTTCACCAAGAATTGGGCACACAGATTGATTTGAGCACAACATTTCATCCTTAGACGGACGGACAGTCCGAGCGTACTATTCAGATTTTGGAGGATATGTTGCGGGCTTGTGTTATTGATTTTGGTGGTTCTTGGGACCAGTTCTTGCCTTTTGCTGAGTTTGCCTACAACAACATCTATCAGTGAAGCATTCAGATGGCTCCGTATGAGGCGTTGTATGGTAGTCGGTGTCGGTCTCTAGTCAGATGGTTTGAGCCGGGAGAGGCTAGATTGTTGGGTTCTGATTTAGTCTAGGATTCCTTGGACAAGGTGAAGATTATTCAGGATAGACTTCGTACAACTCAGTCCAGGCAGAGGAGTTATGCGGATCACAGAGTTCGAGATTTGGCCTTTATGGTAGGAGACCAGGTATTCCTTTGAGTGTCGCCAATGAAGGGTGTGATGAGGTTCGGAAATAAGGGCAAGTTGAGCCCTAGGTACATTGGTCCATTTGAGATTTTGGATAAGGTAGGAGAGGTGGCCTACAAACTTGCCTTGCCGCCGAGTTTATCAGTCGTACACCCGGTGTTTCATGTGTTTATGCTCCAAAGGTATATTGCGGATCAATCTCAAGTACTTGACTTCAGCGGTGTCCAGTTGGACAAGGATTTATCGTATGAGGAGGAGCCAGTAGCCATATTAGCTCGGCAGGATCGTCAGTTGAGATCAAAGAGTTATCCTTCGGTTCGTGTTCAGTGGAGAGGTTAGCCTGTTGAGGCAGCTACTTGGGAGTCTGAGTCCGATATGCGGAGCCGATATCCCCACCTTTTCCCCGATTCAGGTACCCTTCTGTGCCCGATGAGGATGAACGTTTGTTTTAGAGGTGGAGATTGTGATGACCCAAAAGGCCATCCTGTGTAAATTTGGCTAAAATTGTGTTTCAAGGCCCCGAAAGCCTCCGTTAATCTCACCTCGATGTGCGTGCACAGTCCGGGCGCGTAGTCGAGAAGCCTCTATGTGGAAACTTGATAAAGAGTGGAATTTATGATAATTAATTGAATAAAGTTGACTTTGGTCAACTTTTTTAGTAAATGGACCCGGACCCGTGATTTGACGGTCCCGGAGTGTCCGTATGAAAATATGGGACTTGGGCATATGCCCGGAACCGAATTCCGAGGTCCCAGGTCCGAGAAATGAATTTTTAAAGAAAATTGTTTTTGAATATAATAAAGGCTTTTGAAAACAAATTTTGATGTGAAACCCATGTTACCGGACCCCGTTCCCCTAAATAAGACTTTCCATAGTGGCTTCTTGTGATTGCGACTTGCAGGGACTGGTGGTTAAGGATTTGGAAGTGTTTTGAGCGGTATAGGAACACTTGGTTCCTTAAGGTTGGCATATTTTGCCAAGTTTGACTTCGGTCAACATTTTGAGCAAACGACCTCGAAATCGAATTCCGACAGTGTCAGTAGCTTCGTGTGATGATTTCAGACTTGAGCGCATGTTCGGAACGGGTTTTCGACAACTCGGGAGTGTTTCAGCGCCCGATATAGAAATAAGGATTTCCTTAAATTTGAAATTTGGTTTGTAACCTGATTTTATAATATCGAGGTCCGAATGAAATTCCTAGACCAAGAATAGTTCTGTTATGTCATTTATGACTTGTCTGCAAAATTTGATGTCATTCTGAATTGTATGGGTCGGTTCGGCGCATCGATATAGAAATCACGAACTTGAAATTTCTTAAGTTATGGTTTTAGGGGTTTTGGGGTTTAATTTTGAGATTTAGCGTTGTTTTGGGTGTTTCGAAGGCTCGAGCGAGTCCATATTATGATTTAGGACTTGTTCGTATATTTGGACGGGGGATCGGGTGGGCCCAGGTGCCTCCTAGTTACCAAACGGGGCTAAAAACCAGCTGATGAAACTGCTGGTGCACCTAATCTGGTGTGACCGCATGTGCGGTTTCCCAGTCGCAGGTGCGGGACTGCTCCTGCGGTCCCAAGCATCGCAGGTGCGACCCCAGGTGAGGTCCCATATTCTCGCAGGTGCAGACAAAGGTCCACATGTGCGGTAATCCCTCTGTAGGTGCGACCCTAGCCCCACTCGTCCAGTTCCGCAGGTGCGAGCCCCAGCTCGCAGGAGCGAGACCGCATGTGCGGTCCTCGAGCCGCAGGTGCGGAATTCCCGTAGGCCAGGCAGTACATAATCTTTAAAATACGGGATTTCTTCACCTCATTCATTTTCCACCACCATTAGAGACTTGTGAGCTTTGGAAGAACACACCACGACCTAGCTACTGTTAAGGTAAGTTAATTCCTTCCTAATACTAGTTTCATGCATGAATTATTAATGAGATTACCTACTAAATTGATGGAAAATTAAGAATTGGGTAGTAAATTTAGGGTTCTTGAGAAAATTTGCGTATTGTCCGTTTAATGCTATGAATTCAAGTTGGAACGTCATATTAATGATCCTTAGGTTAAGGGTGAGTGATTCCTTCAAGAATTTTCGGAATTCGAGCGTGCGGGCCCTGGGTCTAATTTTTTTGTATTTTTGGAAGGATGATAGAAAATGTACAATTAGGCTTTGAAATTGGTTTATTGAGTAATTATTTATGTTAATAAATCAATTATGTCTAGATATTATCGATTCGGAGTTGGATTCGAGAGGAAAGGCTGCGATTGAGGCTTGACTTTCATTTTGGAGCAGAGGTAAGTGTTTGGCGAAACCTTAGCTTGAGGGAATATTTATGGAGTCTTATTTTCTATGTGTAATTCATGTCTAACGTATAGGTGCGGTGACGAGTACCTATATGTTGCGGTCAAGCATGCCCGTGAGTTAATTGTGATGAATTATACCGTTTCTTGATATTCTCTGTACTATGAATAATTAGTGATTTAGAAGTGATACATTGATGTTGTTTCATGACTTGGGAAATTAGAGGAGGAATCAGTGTTCTTTACTTCTTCGGACGAGGGCTCAGACTGCGCTTCTAGCAGTGGCTCGTCAAGGCGAAGAGTAGGCATGTCTTATCACCCTTTTGGGTTTACTTTTTTTTTTATTTTATAAATTGGCTCTTGTGGGGAGTTTCTTGGGGGCATACCCTCTGTAAACATGTTTTTGTGAATGCAACAGGGGGTTTCCCCTTTTTCTTATTTACTTCGAGCAACAATGTTCCCTTCTTTTTCGATGCTTAGGCTTGTTTTTTGCCTATTCGTAGACCTTAGGTTGTTTCATTTAGAACCCGTGCGACTTTGGGACAGATTGAAAATCCCTTTAGGACATCATACGGTAAGAGACGAAGCTTCCGAAGATCGGATCAACGTTGGGATCCGCTGATCATGATGTTCCCCTACGATTGGTAGTGACAATGAAACTTCCCTAATGTTAATGATCTCGTGAACGGCCCCTTGAGGTTTGATACGACTGTGGGGGTTCTCGAAATCGGGTACCATTTCGGGGATGGTTTTGATAGCCGTGCGGGATGCCTTTTGGTGCCGCTTAGATACGACTACTAGGACCCGAGGTAGGATATTTCCACAGGGTCGAGCCGGTACGGGGGCCTCGAGCCTTTGTGAGATACGACTACTGTCAACGTTGGTCCTCCTAGCTAATTTTCCTTGGCAATGACATTGTCCGATGTTTTAAGATAGGTTGACTAGACATTATTTCTTTTATAAATGCATCATTTTCCCCTATTTGGAAGCCCTGTGGTTTCGCGCGATTATTACTTTAGTGGAGCCCTTCGTCCCTTTACCTTCCCTTTCTTTGTTTGAGCTCAGGGCCCTCGCCTCGTCGTCCTTCCCCAAGCCGGAGCACATGTGGCTACCACGCCAAATCCTACCTTTCATTAGGAGGGAGGTTCTTCTTCTTCTTCTTAATCGATTGATGACGTGCTAGTGTCAGCACCAGAACTCAAAGTTTTAAGGAGAGGCTTTGGATGGGGTTAGAACGTAGTTCTGTAGATTCCTCTCCCTGAAGAGAGCATTACGACTCAGGTGAATTGTCTATCTCTAGTATGAGGCGAGCCAGAGCCGCGATTATGAGAGTCGCCTTGAGGAACATGTGATTTTCGTAGTAATGAGTCTAGTATTTTTCTTTTTTGCTTTTAGGGGCTAATACCCTGTCGCTGTAGTTACAGAGGAAGATGTGGGACCTGTAATATCTTTGGGGAAGAGTAGGTCGGGCCGAGCGAGAGTGCAATGAGCTTAGGGCTTGGAAGGATGCCCATTTTGCGACCGAGACGAATGCTTTGGCAAGAGTGTTTTCCTTCGAAGCACAACTATGGGACGCTCGGGAAGACTATTCGGCTCAGGCGAGCAAAATAGGAGAGCTCGAAACTGAGCTTTTGCGGATTAAGGCCGAGGTGGTTGATGCTCAGGTTGAGGCTCGAAGGGCCTGCGTAAAGGCCGACCAAAAAGTGGCCATTTATTTAAAAGAAGTTGCTGATATTCGGGCTGAACTGAGAGAGAGTTCTGATCGCGAACGCCAGAGAAGAGTCTATGCCCACCATAGGTCCCGAAGGGAAACCCTCGAAGAAATCCATGATAGAGGCTTCGATATTTCGGAGGAGATCAGGCTAACCATGGTGGCAGAGAATGATGCTAGACTTATTGTATTTGATGGGGGAGTTGTTTATAGGGCTATAGTCCCCGAGGAGAGGTAGATTAGATTTCTTTTTCCTTGTTGATCGGGGCTCTTTGTAAAAGCACCCATGAATTTGTATTTTCTAGTATGGGAAATTCACTGCTTCGTCCGTGGTTTTAATTGTTCAGAGCTAGCATGTCGGCTTTTCATTAGCTCGAAAGATTTCAGAAATGGGCTCGTAAGATTCAATATGCTTGTCCTTAGGCCGATTTCCGTCTCGAGTTTATCGACCCCTTTGAGTTTTGGTTTAGACCGGGGGCCTTTTGGGCCGGCTTTAAAGGCTCTTACGCAACTTTAGTATTGTCATATTTTGCGCTGCTTAGGAATTTATTTAGATTTTTTCGTGTTCATTTGACTCTTCAACGGCCTAAAGAACCTCGATTATGAGTCGTTACGATGAACAGACAAAACTCTTTCTTACGAGCGGACATGAAAATGTTCGTAACTCTTTTATTCGAGCCGACATGAAAATGTTTGAAACTCTTGCTTACACCAAAGGTAGCACGATTTTAACTGATTATTTCCAAAAATTATTTTGAAGGATTTGATTTTAAGGCGATAGTCGGGCATCCCCGAATCGCTTGATGTTGTTGTTGGGCCGGAGCCCATTGACCCGGGTCGTTTTGTCTAGCCGAAGCCCTTAGTCCCGAGTATCGTATCCTCGACATCTATATTCGAGGATATTCCTTTTTAGGGGTCTTATAAGTTCGAATATATAGCCTTGGATTTGAAAACGGGACCGTATCTAGTTATATAATTACACCCACTTGGGGCTTTGCGATCTCGGTCACGCCCGTAGGACTTACAGCCTCAAACATATCCGAGGCTACCTATTGGGATCTTACGTCCTCGGGTCTTGGCAAGTAAAATATTAGTGATAGCCGTTTCCCAATCTTACAAATTGTTTTGATAATAAAATATTCTATTGGTGATTTGATACAGGTATACATGTTTCCGTTGCTAATAAATAGACCCTCCTATGCGGACACGGTTTGTTTAACTTTTTGGCTCGACATATTACTTTCTTACCATGATTCCTCTCGGGTTGTTTTGTTCATTGCGAGGGATGGTTTCTTGGGATGCCGACTTTTGGTATCTTGGTTGGTCGGAGGAAAACATCGAATGCCTGACTGAGCTTTCTTCGTGCAGCATATGGGCGTTGCCTCGTTAAAAACCTTGTAGGCAAAACCCTTTTCGGGACAAAATACCAGCGAAGGAAAAGAGTTCAACGCATGCTCTAAACCTGAGAACGCCAAATCGGGTTGGGTCCTGACTCACTTTCTTTAATACCTACGTATGAGTTAGTAATAAATATGAACAAACGCGGGGGTTACAAATCCTTAGTGATAATGATATCTAGCAGCCCAGGTGGTGTGTTATGATCTTATGCTTGCTCTAGTCCTAACGGGAGGTGGGTTTGATTTTTTCGGGCAGCCCGAGCTCCCTCACTATTCATGACCGTACCATGTTGGTCGAGTTCCCTGATTCCACAGTATAGCATCTACTTGAAGTGTATTCATAAAGGGAAAGAAAAGATGTTACCAAAGGGCCGTTATTGAACGGCGGTGAGGTCCAAATGCCTTTGGAGCTGTGCTTTAGGGCGGTGGTTCCCCACATGATCATGTGGATAACATGTTGTGGCCCTCCCGCTTCATTCTTTCTGTTCATCTCTCTATCTCGGGGTTGATTTTTGGACCGTTCATCGAGGAATTCCATGATCCTTAGGCTATGGGTGAGTGTTTTCTTCGAAATTTTTTGGAATCCGAGCATGTGGGACTCAGGGTGTATTTTGGGGTGTCTTCTAGAATGATGAATTCGCTCAACTAGTAAGATAATTCCATACTTTTGAGTGTATATTAACGTATTTATGCAACATTTGACTAGTTTCGAGTCCTCGGGTGTAAAGTTTGGAGTTTCAGGCGCGTTCTTGGTCCGAGAAGTAGGTTCTACGCGAGGTGAGTCTCCTTTCCAACCTTGTAAGAGGGAGTTGTCCCAATAGGTAAATGTAAATGATTGAAGTTTCCTTATTTGCGGAGGTGCTACGTACGCGCAATGTGACGAGAGTCCGTGCGTAGCTACTACTCTGTTGTGTCGGGTAGAATTTAGGATTTCACAAGCATGCCTTTATGTGCCTTACCTGTATCTTTACATGTGTTCCTAGTTGCTTATTATCTTTGAAATTTACATGAGGATATTAGGGAGCTATGTGTAAGTTTAAGTGCTTAAATCTCTGATTTCAAGAATAATCCATGATAAGTTCTTGAATTTCCTGACAATTCTGTGTATGTCTACGAGCACCCATGTCGCATGTATGATTCGTGAGTGGGGTAGCCTTATATTTATGTCAACCGCATCTCATGATCGATACGCGAGCGGGGTAATAGATGAATCTACAGTTCGTGCCGCTCGACCCTCCGCAATGCACATTTATTTTTGCGTCGCTTTGGCCGTATGCTTCGGCATATTATGTGCTATGAATTTGACTGAGAGTCTTGTTATTATTACATAAATTACTCCATATTTAAGGGGAACTTGAGACTTTTGTGATAATTGCTATCTGACTCATGAGAACAAATTGCAGTTTTATGTAATTTATACTCCATGCCTTAGTGATTTCCATGACTACTATTTTTGTCGTGATTTATTTAATCATGTATTTGTTATTGAACCTAGTAAGTATCATATTTACCTCTCTTCACTACTTCTTCAAGTTTAGACGGGATACTCACTGGGTACATATTTGTTTGTATGTACTCATGCTACGCTTCTCTACTTAATTGTACAGGTTCTGAGGCTGGTGCATCTGGTTATCATACCGGAGCGCGATCTTGATGGTACTATCCAGGTTGACTACACGGTGAGCTGCTCTTCCTGGCGTTCCTCAGCAGCACTGTGGAGTTTCTATGATTTTCGGATATTTCTGTCTACCCCTTCAGACTATTGTACATTTATTTTGTCTAGTTTGTATATTCTACTAGTCGCCTGTGGACTTGTGACACTAGGTCTTGACTCGCGTAGTAGATTTTCCTAGTATTTTTCTATACCGTATATGTTGGCAAACAATTTTTGAGTTACATTGAATTAAGTTGCCTCACTTAACCGCTTCCATTAAATGATTTCTTAACTTAAAATTTGACAAGTACTTTAATATCCAATAAGTAAGGTAACCTCGTTAGTTATCTAGTGTTGACTTTTCTGACTCCGAGGTTGGGGGCCATCACGACCTGAGTAGGAATTTGGGTCGTGACAACATGGTATCAAAGCTCTAGGTTCACATAGGTCTCACAAGTCACAGGCAAATCTAATACAGTCTTGCGGATCGATACGGAGACGTCTGTATTTATCTTCGGGAGGCTATAGGGTGTTATTAAACCTCTCTTTATTCATATTCTATCGTGCAGCCGATGGTTTGCTAAATCTCGTTCTTCTATTCTCTCACAGATGGTGAGGACTCGTGCAGCTGACGTTCCTGGCCCGAGAGATGCCGCTACCCCCACCACCCTAGGCCGTGGTAGAGGCCGGGGAAGGGCACCGCCCCGCGATTGGGGACGAGGGTGTCCCGGAGTTGTTCCATTAGCACCCCCTGCAGATCCAACAGAGGATCCTTTTACTGAGGAGCAGGGAGAGGTGCCCCCAACAGATCCAGCTCCGATGGATTTCATGGTTGTACTAGGATTTCAGGAGGTCATGGTCCGTATGATGCAGTTCATGGACACTATAACCCAGGATGGTTTATTTCCAGCGGATCCTGCCACATCTCAGGCGGGAGGGGGAGTTCAGACCCCTACCGCCCAGACCGCAGGTTATGCATCGGTAGTATATCAGACTCCGGGTACTCTGCCCGTCGGTGGAGCACTGCCAGCATCAGCAGCACTACAGCTTAGATCAGCTGCGGACGCTGATCCGCAGAAGCTACTTGATAGAAAGACTCGATTGCACCCTCCTGTCTTCGGGGGTGAGAGGGGCGAGGATGCCCAGGAGTTCATTGATAGGTGCCGGGACAGACTACACAACATGAGGATTATGGAGTCCCATGGAGTGGATTTCACTACTTTTCAGCTAGAGGGCAAGGCCCGCAGATGGTGGCAGTCATTTATCCTTGGTAGGCCAGCAGGTTCCCCTCCTCTCTCATGGGAGCAGTTCTCTCAGTTGTTCCTGGACAAGTATATTCCACCCTCAGAGAGGGAAGAGCTGCGGTATCAGTTCGAGTAGCTGGAGCAGGAGCAGATGTCGGTGACAGACTATGAGGCCAGGTTTTTTGGGTTGTCTCGTCATGCCCTTATGATTCTTCCTACTGATGCTGAGAGACTGCGGAGTTTTGTAGTTAGGTTGCACTCAAGTATTAGGGCCAACATGTCCCGAGAGGTGGAGATGGGTACTCTCTATCAGCTTGTGGTCGAGATAGCTCGTCGGATTGAGGGTTATTGATCGAGGGGCAGAGAGCAGGGTCAACAAGACAAGACAGTGAGATTTTCTTCAGATTTCAGAGGTGCCCCAAGCAGGGGCAGGGGTCAGTTCAGCCGAGAGGCCTCCATACTCAGCTCCTTCACCACCTCCCCGTGGTGCTCCATTGAGGCCTTATTTCATCGCTATGCCGGAGAGTTCTTACCGCCCACAGCCATTTAGGGTTACTCCGGCAGGTATTCAGGTCATCAAGGGTCTTCTGGTCCTTACTTCAGCACCATGCCGGAGAGTTCTCACCTTCCCCCAGCTATCCAAGGTTCTTCTTCAGGGAAGGAGGCCATGCCACCAGTGAGGTGTTATGAGTGTGGGGAGTCAGACCATATGAGAAGGACTTGTCCTAGGTTTCGGGTCAGGGCTGTTCAGCAGAGCTACCTGCCTACATACTTAGCACCGGCGCCCCGTCCACCCAGAGGGGGCGGACAGGCTGGTAAAGGTTGTCCCAGAGGTGGAGGCCAGGCAGGGGGAGCTCAACTAGCTTCTATTTAGTCCAGAAGAGGTCAGCCTTCTGGTACTCCAGCCCGATTCTATGCTATTCCGGACCGATCAGATGCAGTGGCCTCAGATGCCGTGATCACAGGTATTATTTCAGTATGTGGTAGGGAGGCATCAATGCTATTTGACCCAGGATCTACTTATTCATACGTGTCAGCCTTTTTGCTTGCTTTCTGGATGTTCCTCGTGAGCCCTTGGATTCTCCTATATATGTGTCAACTCGTGGGCGATTCTGTGGTGGTAGACCAGATCTATCGGTCTTGTGTGATCACCTTCTGTGGGTTCGAGACTAGAGCGGACCTTCTATTGCTCGACATGGTTGATTTTGAGATTATCGTGGGCATGGATTGGCTATCTCCTCATCATGCCATCTTGGATTGCCATGCCAAGACGGTTACTCTGTCCATGCCTGAGTTGCCTAAGCTGGAGTGGAGAGGTTCATCAGTTAGTGCAGCCAGTAGAGTTATTTCCTTCCTGAAGGCTCGACACATGGTCGAGAAAGGTTGTTTGGCGTATCTTGCTTATGTGCGGGACACCACCGCCGAGTCTCCGATGATTGATTCAGTTCCAGTCATTGGAGAGTTTGCAGATGTATTCCATTCAGACCTTCCGGGCATGCCTCCGGACAGTGATATTGATTTCTGCATTGATTTAGCTCCAGATACTCAGCCTATTTCCATTCCCCCGTACCGTATGGCTCCGAAAGAGCAGCTTGAGGAGTTGTTGGCTAACGGGTTTATCAGACCGAGTGTGTCGCCGTGGGGTGCTCCAGTTCTATTTGTGAAGAGGAAGGATGTATCTATGCGGTTGTGTATTGATTACCGCCAGTTGAACTAAGTTACCATTAAGAACAAGTATCCATTGCCGAGCATCGATGATTTGTTTGACCAGTTGCAGGGTGCTCGAGTGTTTTCCAAGATTGATTTGAGATCGGGATACCATCAGTTGAAGATTCGGGCTTTTGATGTCTCGAAGACTGCTTTTCGTACGAGATATGGCCACTATGAGTTCCTAGTGATGTCCTTTGGCTTGACTAATGCCCCAGCAGCATTCATGAACTAGATGAATAGGGTATTCAAGCCGTATATTGATTCTTTTATCATCGTCTTCATTGACGACATTTTGATTTACTCACGTAGCCTGGGAGAGCACGAGCAGCATTTGAGAGTTGTGCTCCAGACCTTGCGAGAACAGAAGTTGTATGCTAAGTTCCCCAAGTGTGAGTTTTGGTTGGATTCCATGGCATTCCTGGGGCATGTAGTATCCGGAAAGGGTATCAAGGTTGATCCCAAGAAGATTGAGGCAGTTGTGAGTTTGCCACGTCCTACTTCAGCTATAGATATCAAGAGTTTCTTGGGTTTAGCAGGCTACTATCGGCGATTTGTGGAGAGATTTTCATCCATTACAGCCCCATTGACTAGATTGACTCGGAAGAATGCTCTGTTTCGGCGGTCCAACGAGTGTGAGACGAGCTTTCAGAAGCTCAAGACAGAATTGACCTCAGCACCAGTTCTAGTATTGCCTTCCGGTTCTGGGATGTATACAGTGTATTGCGGCGCTTCACGCTTTGGCTTGGGGTGTGTGTTGATGCAAGAAGGGAGAGTTATTGCTTATGCTTCGCGCCAGCTGAAGGTTCATCTGAAACATTATCCTGTGCACGATTTTGAGTTGGCGGTGATAGTTCATGCTCTTAAGATTTGGAGGCATTACTTATATGGGGTGTCTTGTGAGGTTTATACAGACCACCGCAGCTTGCAGCACCTGTTCAGGCAGAGGGATCTTAATTTGAGACAGTGCAAGTGGCTTGAGTTGCTGAAGGATTATGACATCACCATTCTTTATCATCCGGGCAAGGCGAATATGGTGGCAGATGCTTTGAGCAGGAAGGCGGAGAGTATGGGTAGCTTGGCTTACATTGAAGGGGAGGAGAGACCCCTAGCCTTGGAGATCCAGTCCTTGGCCAATCACTTTGTGAGATTAGATCTTTCGAAGCCACATCGAGTTCTTGCACATGTGGTTGCTCAGTCTTCGTAATTGGGGGAGATTAAGGCTCGACAATTTAATGATCCGTGCTTGGCAGAACCACGGGAGACAGTGGTTTAGGGTGGTGCCAAGGAGGTTACTATTGGAGAGGATGGTGTTCTGAGACTTCAGGGCCGTTGTGTGTCCCTAATGTTGATGGCTTGAGGCAGAGGATTCTAGAGAAGGCACACAGTTCTCGGTATCTGTTCATCCTGGTGCTACGAAGATGTATCGTGATTTGAAGCAACATTACTGGTGGAGGCGAATGAAGAAGGATATTACGGAGTACGTGTCTAGGTGTCTTAATTGCAAGCAGGTTAAGTATGAGCACCAGAGGCCAGGGGGCCTACTTCAGCAGATGCCCATCCCTGAGTGGAAATGGGAGCGCATCACTATGGACTTCGTGGTTGGGTTGCCTCGGACTTTGCGGAAGGTTGACGCGGTTTGGGTCATTGTGGATAGATTGACCAAATCGGAGCATTTCATTCCCGTGGCTACTACTTATACTTTTGAGAGGCTAGCTCAGATTTTCATTCGAGAGATAGTCCGGTTGCATGGTGTGCCGGTGTCCATTATATCAGATCGAGGTCCTCAGTTCACCTCGCACTTCTGGAGAGCATTGCATAGAGAAATGGGTACTCAGATAGATCTCAGCACAACATTTCACCCGCAGACTGATGGTCAGTCGGAACGTACAATTTAGATATTGGAGGACATGCTCAGGGCATGCGTGATTGAATTTGGAGGTCAGTGGGACCAGTTCTTACCTTTGGCCGAGTTTGCTTACAATAATAGTTATCAATCCAGCATCGAGATGGCTCCATTTGAGGCTTTATATGGTCGGCGATGTCGTTCTCCTATCGGGTGGTTTGAGTCGGGTGAGGCTAAGTTATATGGCACAGACCTGGTGAGAGATGCCATGGAGAAAGTAAAGTTAATTCAGGAGAGGCTCTGTACAGCACAGTCCGGACAGAAGAGTTACGCGGATCATAAGGCACGTGATGTATCATTTATGGAGGGAGATAAGGTTCTGCTGAAGGTTTCGCCGATGAAGGGCATTATGAGATTCATAAAGAAGGGCAAGCTGAGCCCGAGGTTCATAGGTCCTTTCGAGGTATTGAGGCAAGTTGGAGAGGTTGCTTATGAGCTTGCCTTACCTCCTAGCTTATCAGGGGTTCATCCGGTCTTTCACGTATCCATGCTCCGGAGATATCACGCCGACTTCTCTCACGTGGTTGATTTCAGCACTATTCGGTTGGATGAGAGATTGGGCTACGAGGAGGAGCCAGTTGCCATTATTGACAGACAGGATCACCAGTTGAAAGCTAAGAGAGTTTCTGCGGTAAAGGTCCAGTAGAGGGGCCATCCAGTCGAGGAGGCGACTTGGGAGTCCGAGGAGGACATGCAGAGCAGATATCCACACGTATTCAGCACATCATGTATGATTCTAGACCCGTTTGAGGACGAATGTTTGTTTAAGAGGTGGAGAATGTAACGACCCGACCGGTCGTTTTAAGTATTTGGACCCTGTTCCCCTAAATAAGACTTCCCGTAGCGGCTTATAGTGATTTATGAATCGCAGGGACGGGTGGTTCGGGACCTGGAAATGTTTAGGGCAGTACAGGAACACTTGGTTCCTTAAGGTTGGATTTTAAGGCCAAGTTTTAGTTCGGTCAACATTTTGAGTAAACGACTTTGGAATCGAGTTTCGACAGTTCCAGTAGCTTTGTATGATGATTTCGGACTTGTGCGTATGTCTGGAATGGGCTTTGGATGACCCGGGAGCGTTTCGACGCCAAATAGCGAAATAGAGTTTCCTTAAGTTCATAAGTTGTTCTTGAACGTGGTTTTGTGTTATTGAGGTCCGAACGGAATTCCGAGACCAGGAATAGTTTCGTTATGTCATTTATGACTTTCCTACAAAATTTGGTGTCATTACGAGTAGTATAAGTTGGTTTGGCGTTGTTTTGGGTGTTCTGAAGGCTCGAGCGAGTCCGTAATATGATTAAGGACTAGTTGGTACATTTGCACGGGGGCTCGGGTGGGCCCAGGTGCCTCCCGGACACCAAACGGGGCCAAAAACCAGCAGCTTCAGCTAGTGGTGCACCAAGTCTGGTGTGACCGCAGGTGTGGTTGCCCAGATCGTAGGTGCGAGACCGCCCCTGCGGTCAAGGCCTCGCAGGTGCGGCCCCAGGGAAGATGGTCCATATCCGCATGTGCGGACCTTTCTCCGCAGGAGTGGATCCGTTGGTGCGGAAATCCCTCCGCAAGTGCGATCCCCAGCCTCCTTGCCAACTTCCGCAGGTGCGAGACCGCAGGTGTGGTCCTCGAGCCGCAGGTGCGAGATCACTGAAGGCAGTGAGCTCATTTAATACGGGACTTAACCAAATTTCACCATTTTCTTCTCCGCCTTAGGCGATTTTGAGAGCTCTCAAGAGGGTATCCGGCCTAGCTACTAAGAGGTAAGTAATTTCCATTTAAATGTTGGTTTATTACATCAAATCTTAGGTAAATTAACACCCATTTAGTGCAAATCAAAAGGGTTAAAGTGGAAACCTAGGGTTGATGAACTTTAGAGAATTTCACCACTTTTCTACCATGAAACCATGCAAAACTATATATTAATGATCCTTAGGCTATGGGTGAGTGTTTTCTTCGAAAATTTCCGGAATCCGAGCATGTGGGCCCGGGGGTGTATTTTGGGGTGTCTTCAAGAATGATGAATTAGCTCAACTAGTAAGAGAATTCCATACTTTTCAGTATATATTAACGTATTTATGTAACATTTGACTAGTTTCGAGTCCTCGGGTGTATAGTTTGGAGTTTCGGGCGCGTTCTTGGTCGGAGAAGTAGGTTCTACGCGAGGTGAGTCTCCTTTCCAACCTTGTGAGAGGGAATTTTCCCCATAGGTAAATGTAAATGATTGAATTGTCCTTATTTGCGGGGGCTACGTACACGCAAAGTGAGAAGAGTCTGTGCGTAGCTACTACTCACTTGTGTCGAGTAGAATTTAGGATTTCACAAGCATGACTATATGTGCCTTACCTGTATCTTTACATGTGTTCCTAGTTGCTTATTATCTTTGAAATTGACATGAGGATATTAGGGAGCTATGTGTAAGTTTAAGTGCTTAAATCTCTGATTTCAAGAATAATCCATGATAAATTCCTGAACTTCCTGACAATTCTGTGTATGTCTACGAGCACCCGTGTCGCATGTATGATTCGTGAGCGGGGTAGCCTTATATTTATGTCAACCGCGTCGCATGATCGATATGCGAGCGGGGTAATAGATGCATCTATGGTTCGTGCCGCTCAACCCTCGGCAGTGCACATTTATTTTTACGTCGCTTCGGTCGTACGCTTCGGCATATTATGTGCTATGAATTTACTGAGAGTCTTGTTATTATCATAAATTACTCCATGTGTAAGGGGAACTTGAGACTTTTGTGATAATTGCTATCTGACTCATGAGAACAAATTGCAGTTTTATGTAATTGATACTTCATGCCTTAGTGATTTCCATGACTACTATTCTTGTCTAGATTTATTTAATCATGTATTTGTTATTGACCCTAGTAAGTATCACGTCTACCTCTCATGACTACTTCTTCGAGTTTAGACGGGATACTCACTAGGTACATATTTGTTTATATGTACTCATGCTACGCTTCTGTACTTAATTGTACAGGTTCTGAGGCGGGTGCATCTGGTTATCATATCGGAGCGCGATCTTTAGGGTACTATGCGAGTTGACTACACGGTGAGCTGCTCTTCCTGGCATTCCTCAGCAGCACTATGGAGTTTCTATGATTTTCGGATATTTCTGTCTACCCCTTCAGACAATTGTACATTTATTTTGTCTATTTTTTATATTCCACTAGTCGCCTGTGGACTTGTGACACTAGATCTTGGCTCACGTAGTAGATTTTCCTAGTATTTTGCTATACCGTATATGTTGGCAAACGATTTTTGAGTTACATTGAATTAAGTTGCCTCACTTAACCGCTTCCATTAAATGATTTCTTAACTTAAAATTTCACAATTACTTAAATATCCAATAAGTAAGGTAACCTTGTTAGTGATCTAGTGTTGGCTTTCCTGACTCCGAGGTTGGGCGCCATCACGAACTGAGTAGGAATTTGGGTCGTGACATTACCCTATCTCTGGTTAGCAATGTAGTTGAAAATGAACCTCCTAGGTGCCCTAACGCACCGTTAAAATTGTTAGGTGACGACTCTCAAAATATGCAAACCCCTTTCCCAATAGGAAAGAGTTGCCTCAACCCAAATGTCCTGAACCCGATCTCCCAGAGGAAAAAGGGGGCGCGACACATACCTCGATTGGGCTTTTCCTTAATTTCTACCACAATACACCGGACCTTTTAGCACCTTCAATCTAATTCACAAAGTGGCACAATCGAACCCAAAATTAGGAATAACGATCATGGCTTGAGTTAACTTGAGCATTGTATCAAACATTAGGTGTTCATTAAGATTGCATGGCCCCATTGTAGTGAATGATTACTCTGCCCCATTTACCCTTACTAGTTTAGGATTACTTGATTACAAGCATGACAGGTTTCTATCCCCATTCCCATGAACTAACCTATCCATGGTCCATTTTAACTAAAATCTTAAAATTAAGGTTGGTATGAAAGAAGCTTACCTCTTGGAGGGAAGAAATTGGTGTCCTACTTGATTAGTTCCAAGCTTGAGTGGTGATGGAGGATCAATTTGAGGGGATTGGGACCTTCTCTCTCTAGAACCCACTCTCTTCTCACTCTAAATTATCAGAAAATGGCTAAAACGATGGGGAATGGGTGTTATATAAGTATGGGGATCGTGTTTAAAATTTAGGAAAATGGATGACCCGACGCAGGTTTGCGGTCCGAAATGTGATCGCATTTCGGTTATGCGGTCCGCAAACCTGCAACATAACTGCTCTCAACTGGGCAAAAAATAAAAAGTGGACTGCCCAGGTATGCGTCAACGATGTGGTCCGCATACCCAAAATGCGATCGCATTTTGGGTTGCATAGTTGCCCTGGGAACGGATAGCAAATTGTCAAACTATACGGCCATTACGCGGTCCGCATACCTGATATGCGACCGCTTACCTGATATGCGACCGCATAGTGGACCGCAGATCTGCATCCTTTCACGAAAATATTCCTCTAAGTCCGCAGGGTACTTTTTAATCCTAAAGTTCCGCTCGCCGCAAAAAATTTCTACAGATATAACAACATAGGGATCTCATCAAGCGCCGTTTTGGTTAAGGATTTTATGGGTCTTTACAGAGGTACAGGAGAAGAGATTAGGGGTTTTCTAGAAAATAACCCAGAAATAGAGAGACCAGCTTAGAAACCCATAGGTTTAGCCGGAAAATAGAAAGATCTTACTCGATTGAGCCATGGTGGCCTGAGCTTGGTGAGTACAGGCCCAGGGGGTAAGTGAACGGTCACTGGTCCCTTGAGGACCTCAGGGTAGCAAGAATCTGGTCAAGAAAAGGGAGCCATTAGGGCTAGGAGTGGTGGTGCACCACCATAATCAACGGCGAGCAGGCAACGACGGGTGGAAGCCATGGTTAGGGCAGAGGGGGCTTGAGAGAATGATAGGAGTGTGACAGCGGGTGAGGATGAGATAAATTGAGGGTTTGGGGGGTATGTCGTTTAGGTTAATTAAGGTAAGGTTAAATCCGGGTCGTTGATCAAAATTGATCAACGACCAAGATCTAACTAGAGCTAGGCCGGGTAGATTTAGGAATTAGGCTTGGGGTTTGGGCTGGTTTAATAGGACATTTTTGGGATGGTTTAATAGGGGTTGGTTAATTGATTTAGGCTAAAATTGAAATAGGAATGGGATATTTGTTAAATACCCAATTCAAATTAGTTAAAATAATTTTTAAAATAGCAAGTAATTATAAAAATGAATTTCCTGCATAGAAAATAGTTTTAAAATGATTATTTAGTATTTTAAAGTAAAAAGGACTAATTTATGGTAAAAATAGTACAAAATTATATGCTTATGCTATAATTGCAAAGTTATCGCAATTATAGGCAAAAGATGTCAATTTGGCTAATTATGAAATAATTTGGTCTTATTAGGACCATAAACAATAAATTAAATCAAGTAATGCTCTTGAAATCATTTGTGGTGCAATTTTATCATTATTTATTGAGAATAAAAGANGTATATTAACGTATTTATGTAA
Source organism: Nicotiana undulata (assembly GCA_005239495.1). NCBI lineage: Eukaryota > Viridiplantae > Streptophyta > Magnoliopsida > Solanales > Solanaceae > Nicotiana > Nicotiana undulata. The sequence goes on from ML286700.1 coordinate 40,543, forward strand.
CATTTGACTAGTTTCGAGTCCTCGGGTGTATAGTTTGGAGTTTCGGGCGCGTTCTTGGTCCGAGAAGTAGGTTCTACGCGAGGTGAGTCTCCTTTCCAACCTTGTGAGAGGGAATTTTCCCCATAGGTAAATGTAAATGATTGAATTGTCCTTATTTGCGGGGGCTACATTCGCGCAAAGTGACAAGAGTCTGTGCGTAGCTACTACTCACTTGTGTCGAGTAGAATTTAGGATTTCACAAGCATGACTTTATGTGCCTTACCTGTATCTTTACATGTGTTTCTAGTTTCTTGTTATCTTTGAAATTGACATGAGGATATTAGGGAGCTATGTGTAAGTTTAAGTGCTTAAATCTCTGATTTCAAGAATAATCCATGATAAATTCCTGAACTTCCTGACAATTCTGTGTATGTCTACGAGCACTCGTGTCGCATGTATGATTCATGAGCGGGGTAGCCTTATATTTATGTCAACCGCGTCGCATGATCGATATGCGAGCGGGGTAATAGATGCATCTATGGTTCGTGCCGCTCAACCCTCGGCAATGCACATTTATTTTTGCGTCACTTCGGTCGTACGCTTCGGCATATTATGTGCTATGAATTTACTGAGAGTCTTGTTATTATTACATAAATTACTCCATGTGTAAGGGGAACTTGAGACTTTTGTGATAATTTCTATCTGACTCATGAGAACAAATTGCAGTTTTATGTAATTGATACTTCATGCCTTAGTGATTTCCATGACTACTATTCTTGTCTAGATTTATTTAATCATGTATTTGTTATTGACCCTAGTAAGTATCATGTCTACCTCTCATGACTACTTCTTCGAGTTTAGACGGGATACACACTAGGTACATATTTGTTTATATGTACTCATGCTACGCTTCTGTACTTAATTGTACAGGTTCTGAGGCTGGTGCATTTGGTTATCATATCGGAGCGCGATCTTGAGGGTACTATGCGAGTTGACTACACGGTGAGCTGCTCTTCCTGGCGTTCCTCAGCAGCACTATGGAGTTTCTATGATTTTCGGATATTTCTGTCTACCCCTTCAGACAATTGTACATTTATTTTGTCTATTTTTTATATTCCACTAGTCGCCTATGGACTTGTGACACTAGATCTTGGCTCACGTAGTAGATTTTCCTAGTATTTTGCTATACCGTATATGTTGGCAAATGATTTTTGAGTTACATTGAATTAAGTTGCCTCACTTAACCGCTTCCATTAAATGATTCCTTAACTTAAAATTTCACAAGTACTTAAATATCCAATAAGTAAGGTAACATTGTTAGTGATCTAGTGTTGGCTTTCCTGACTCCGAGGTTGGGAGCCATCACGAACTGAGTAGGAATTTGGGTAGCGACATTACCCTATCTCTGGTTAGCAACGTAGTTGTAAATGAACCTCCTAGGTGCCCTAACGCACCGTTAAAATTGTTAGGTGACGACTCTCAATATATGCAAACCCCTTTCCCAAAAGGAAAGAGTTGCCTCAACCCAAATGTCCTGAACCCGATCTCCCCGAGGAAAAAGGCGGCGCGACACATACCTCGATTGGGCTTTTCCTTAATTTCTACCACAATTCACCGGACCTTTTGGCACCTTCAATCTAATTCACAAAGTGGCACAATCGAACCTAAAATTAGGAATAATGATCATGGCTTGAGTTAACTTGAGCATTGTATCAAACATTAGGTGTTCATTAAGATTGCATGGCCCCATTGTAGTGAATGATTACTCTGCCCCATTTACCCTTACTAGTTTAGGATTACATGATTACATGCATGAAAGGTTTCTATCCCCATTCCCATGAACTAACCTATCCATGGTCCATTTTAACTAAAATCGGAAAATTAAGGTTGGTATGAAAGAAGCTTACCTCTTGGAGGGAAGAAATTGGTGTCCTACTTGATTAGTTCCAAGCTTAAGTGGTGATGGAGGATCAATTTGAGGGGATTGGGACCTTCTCTCTCTAGAACCCACTCTCTTCTCACTCTAAATTATCAGAAAATGGCTAAAAAGATGGGGAATGGGTGTTATATAAGTATGGGGATCGTGTTTAAAATTTAGGAAAATGGATGACCCGACGTAGGTTTGCGGTCCGAAATGCGATCGCATTTCGGTTATGCGGTCCGCAAACCTGCCACATAACTGCTCTCAACTGGGCAAAAAATAAAAAGTGGACTGCCCAGGTATGCGTCAACGATGTGGTCCGCATACCCAAAATACGATCGCATTTTGGGTTGCATAGTTGCCCTGGGAATGGACAGCAAACTGTCAAACTATACGGCCATTACGCGGTCCGCATACCTAAGATGCGACCGCTTACCTGATATGCGACCGCATAATGGACCGCAGATCTGCTTCCTTTCACGAAAGTATTCCTCTAAGTCCGCAGGGTACTTTTCATTCCTAAAGTTCCGCTCCCCGCGAAAAATTTCTACAGATATAACAGCATATGGATCTCATCAGGCGCCGTTTTGGTTAAGGATTTTATGGGTCTTTACAGAGGTACAGGAGAAGAGATTAGGGGTTTTCTAGAAAATAACCCAGAAATAGAGAGACCGGCTTAGAAACCCATAGGTTTAGCCGGAAAATAGAAAGATCTTACTCGATTGAGCCATGGTTGCCAGAGCTTGGTGAGTACAGGCCCAGGGGGTAAGTGAACGGTCACTGGTCCCTTGAGGACCTCATGGTAGCAAGAATATGGTCAAGAAAAGGGAGCCATTAGGGCTAGGAGTGGTGGTGCACCACCATAATCAACGGCGAGCAGGCAACGACAGGTGGAAGCCATGGTTAGGGCAGAGGGGGCTTGAGAGAATGAGAGGAGTGTGACAGCGGGTGAGGATGAGAGAAATTGAGGGTTTGGGGGGTAGGTCGTTTAGGTTAATTAAGGTAAGGTTAAATCCGGGTCGTTGATCAAAATTGATCAACG
>ML286706.1:0-10056 GCA_005239495.1 Nicotiana undulata
CTGCCGAAGCAGCTACATGGGAGTCCGAGTTCGATATGAGGAGTCGTTATCCCCATCTGTTCTATGACTCAGGTATTCTTCTATGTCCGTTCGAGGACGAACGTTTGTTTTAGAGGTGGAGATTGTGATGACCCAAAAGGTCATCTTACGTAATTTAAGTTATATCTGTGTTCCGAGAGCCTCTGTTAGTCTCACCTCGATATGTGTGCGCAGCACGGGCGTGTAGCTGGGAAGCTATTATGTGAAAATTGGATAAAAATGAGTTTTGATAATTAATAAATGAATATAGTTGACTTTGGTCTACATTTCTGGTAAACGGACCCGGACCCGTGATTCGACGGTCCCGGAGGGTCCGTAGGAAAATATGGGACTTGGGCATATGCCCGGAATTGAATTCCGAGGTCCCAAGCCCGAGAAATGAATTTTTAAAGAAAATTGTTTTCTGAAAATAACAAAGGATTTTGAAAATGAATAATTATGTGAAAAACTGTGTTGCCGGGCCCGTATTACGGTTCCGGAGCCCAGAACAGGTTTATTATATGTTATGTGATTTATCTGTGAAATTTGGTGTAAACGGACTTGAAATGACGTGATTCGTATTAAAATGGGAAAATTTAGAAGTTTATGAAGTTTAAGAAATTCCTAAGAATTTTGAGGTTTAATTCCGTGTTTTTGATGATATTTTGATGATTTAAAAGCTTGAAAAAGTCCGTAGGATGTATTGGGAGACGTGTGTGTTTTTGGTTTTGAGACCCGAGGGCTCGGGTGAGTTTCGGGTGGCTAATGGGATGGTTTGAAGTTAGAAAAATCTGGTGTAGGCTAAGTTTTCTGGTGTCTGGTGCAGGCTTCAGTGCGATCGCACACGAAGTCCTGCGATCACATAGGCTTAAGGGGAGGGGTGGTCATATTGCTCTACGCGATCGCATCACCCCATCCGCGATCGCATAGAGGGGCAGTGTACCTGGGTGGGGGTTGGGTAGTTGTTCACTGCGAGCGCATAGAGTTGTCCGCGATCGCATAAGCTTCGTGCCTGGGGGTAGTCTGTTGCACTATGCGATCGCATAGTGTATTAGGTGGGTAAGGGCAGCTGGATGAATATACCCTGTGCGATCGCATTCATAGACCCGCGATCGCAGAGCTTGTTAGTCACTCCTCTATGCAATCGCATTCCTATCTCCGCGATCACATAGGCTAATTTTGCCCAGAAATTTTATTAAGTCCCAAAACAGACCCATTACGGGAATTCTTCAAAGTTCAGCCCTCTCCTCCATCCCAACCTCCATTTTCGAGCCTTGAGTCTACTTTTCCTCCATTGCTACTCGGGTTAGCTTCGTAACCTCGTCCTCTTCCATTATCCATCACTAATCACTAGAAACCTAGGCTTAAACTCATGAAATCAATTAGAAAATTGGGGCTTTTGGGTAGAACCTATGTTTTGGGATTTTTGGGTGATTCAACCCCAATTTGGGGTCGAATCTTAAAACAAATTGTATATTCTTAACCGTGGGGATATGGGTGATCGGGTTTTGGTCCGAACCTCGAGTTTCGACTAGTGGGCCCGGAGTCAAATTTTGGAATTTTAGGAAGAAGTATTAGAAATGGATAATTAGACTATGGGTTTGAGTTATTAAGTCATTATTGATATACTTGAGTTTAATATATCTAGATAATATCGTTTCGAAGCCGGATTATAAAGGAAAGGCGGTGTTAGAGGGTTGATCGCTCTATTTTGGACCCGAGGTAAGTGTCTTGCCTAACTTTGGAGAGGGAATAGGTATTATTTGCTATGTTCTAAGTGAATATCATGTTCATTGCATAGGTTAGGTGACGAGTACCTATGCGATGTGTGTCAAGCATGCCCGTGAGTCTATTTTGATAGAAATTGCAGTATTTCTTCCATGTTTAGTATATTATGAGATTGTCTTTACTTGGTAATTTATTCTTGATTGAAAGTATTGGCTATTGAGTTTGAGAAGTGTTGATACGAATGGTAATACAAGTGTAGAGTACGTGATTGAGGTAATTGGTTATAGCTGAGACCCTTGCCGGGCATTTCTTGAGTTACTACTTGATGTTTCCCCCTTGCCGGGTGTTCTGAATTGCTTATTTCCACTATGCTGTACTCCTTGCCATTTATCTGTTATTGTTTGGTGAGGAAGAGTGTAAAGCACGAAGGGTGATGCCGTGTCATGATACTTGATTTCATTGCATAGTGAGGAAGAGTGTAAAGCACGAAGGGTGATGCCGTGCCATGATTTTATTGATTATAAGCACGAAGGTAAATGTCATGCCATGATTCATTGTACATTGCATTGTGAGGAAGAGAGTAAAAGCACAAAGGGTGATGTCCTGCCATGATATTTGATTTCATTGCATTTTGAGGAAGAGAGTAAAAGCACGAAGGGTGATGCCGTGCCATTGTTTACTTTTCTGACATTTATATTGTTTCGTTGTCAATTAGGTTGGATTGTTTCTCTGGATCACTTCTATCTGTCGATGTGACTGCTTTATTTCACTTGTTTCCCCCTTTACTGCTCCCGTATCCCCTACTTGCCGGTTTATCTCCTGCCTTGTGTTATTTTCTATTACCTGCTGTAGAATAGGACAGGTTATCGTTAATGTCAAGTCTAGCCTCGTCACCACTTCGGCCGAGGTTAGGCTCGGCACTTACTCAGTACATGGGGTCGGTTGTACTGATGCTACACTGCACTTCTTAATGTTGTGCAGATCCCGCATCCGGACCCAGTGGACCGCATTGAGGGAGTCACCTTCAGTCCACCCAGAGCTTCAAGGTATACCCGCTGGCGTTCGTGGGCCTTGGTGTCTCTCCTACATTTGGATTTCCTCATTGTCTTGCATTTTTCTTCTATTTCCAAGACAATTATATAGTTCTATCAGACTTTGTATTTAGCACTCAGTTAGTTAGTTCGTGAGGTTGTGACACCCCGGTTTTGGGATATTTGCGATGTTGTTACCTTTATCATTTCATTATTCGTTTTGGGAATATTATTACCTTCTGCTGTAAAAACTTTTGAAGTGATTTGGAAATGTTCGGTAAAGGCTGAAAGTTAAGGGAATGTGAGATATTCCAGTAGAGGTTAGAAGGTTAATTGGCTTTATTACTGTTACGTTGTTTTATAGATGTCAAAGTGTTGTGTACGTTGGCTTGTCTAGCGGGTTTAACATTAGACGCAGTCACGGTCTGAAAGGTGGGTTTTCGGGTCGTGACACATGATTATACTTCTCTCTCTATGATCGAAGTTAGTTGAGTACATACTTTATTCAATAAGAATTCAACATTATATAAATTTCAAAATACATAAATATACAATTAATTATTTTTTAAAAAATCTCAACAAATACTACTATTGTAATAAAAATTGTATTATACCCTAAATAGTATCTCAATCATATCAAATGAAACTAGAAAAAAAAAACTGCATTATTTTAATTTAAGGTCAATTTGATTAATGTATAGTGTAATCGAGAGATTAATTTATTTTTACTATTATATCATTCAACTAGGACAAAATACAAATTTTCTTGTTAAAACTCTTAATAATTAAAAATCACGATTATTATTTCAAAGGACAAAAAAATAAATTTCATCAACTATTTGGGAATAATATTAATATGTTTTTGTTTACCTTGAAAATGGTAACAATTATATTTTATTTTGTGGTTCTAAAAATATGTGATTTATTTCAATACTAGTTGTTAGGCAATAGATGCTAAGTGTAGGTAAATAGAATAATATATGCAAACAAAATTTATCACAAGGTTGGGGCCTCGAGCTCGATGGAATAGAGCCTCGAGAAAATTATAACGCTTAGTAATGAGCACTCGATGAAGGAACAATTATATTGGGGGCCTTGGGGATAGCTCTTTGCGGCTAGTAATGAGAAATAAATGAAGAACAATTAATGAAGACGATATTTCAAGAACAATAAATCAATAGAGTAATTATTGAGCAAGTTTTAGCAAGAAAAGCAGAGAATGTTCTGTTGCATTCAATATTCATGTATGTTACAAAATGACAAGGGTCCCCTTTATATAGTAGGGGGAATCCCAACATAGTACATGTATAATTATGACAAGGTAATGCTATTGGTACATCTGTATAATAGCCCAGTACGGACTCGTACTATTCTTGGAGACCTTGTTAGCTCTAACCATGTGCCCTTTGGGAACTTTCCGCCTTTCTATGACGGTCTTCGATTATTATCCTGCCTCGAGGTATATTGGGATGAGCCTTCGATATACTTTCTCGAGGGATGCACATCGGTGTCGACCCTCCGATTCTGCTCCGATTCCATCAAGACTGGCCTTGGAACGCCGTAGGAGCCTTAAAATCGGCCATTCTCGATTTTGACCGTATACAGATAGTCCCTGCGTTTATTGGAATGAAATAACAAGGAACGATCTGAATTCTCCAACTCTTCAATGCCACCATCATTACGTCAGTTATGTCATGTAAGCTATTTATGTGACAAAGGGATGTTCAAAAGTCACGATCGCACGGCTCTTGAAAAGTCTTGTATTGATTACGGCGATTGGCTGTCTTTTGGCTTTCCCCAATGCGCACGAACGACCCCTATAAATACTCCAATCTTTGCCCCTTACTTTTCACCATATCTTCAATCCTTCAGAAAGCTCTCCATACTTCTTTCTTGTGTTCATCTCCTAATCAGTTTTTCTCTTTTCCTCTGAAATCTTTCAGCAAAAATGGTGAAGACCTCTAAAGTGTTTCCTCAAGAAGATAAAGCTTCTTCATCTTCACGCTCGTCTAAGGGCAAGGCAATATTACCTCCTTGTCTTGCGGAGTGCATCCTCGGACCTTGTGAAACATCCTCCGATTTCAAGGATGACAAGCCTTCTTCTACACCGGGGCGGTGTGAACCCATGTCCCGATACATTAGCCTGATAACAGACAACGGGAAGGTGAAGGCTGATTGCCATTGGGGAGAGGAGGTGCAAGTTGATATTCCCTCTCGGGAGGAAGACATAATGACACATAAAGCCGGCTTCCTTAGTGTGTACACCCATACATTTACCCTAGGTCCAGTAGAGTTATCCTCACCATCGATAGACCTCGTGATCCTCGATTTCTAAAGGCAATATCGAGTGACACTCGAGCAAATCCATCCATCATTTTGGCTCATTGTTTACATGACCAGGCACTTTGCAAACATGGTCGAGGGGATGCCTTTTTCCCTCGACTGTCTGATTAGAACGTACAACCCCCGACTTTGCCGAGGCGGTCTAATTAAGCTTCAACGTCGGGCATCGAAGGTTCTCTTTTCTTGCACCGACGAAGACAAGGACAGAGGATGGATGAGCCACTTTGTCCGAGTTAGGACCACATATCTGATCCTTTTGAAAGGATGCCATTCCTTGAGGAATTGAATATGAATCATAAGTGAACATGTCAATTAAGTATTTTCTCTTTTCTTTGGACAACCTTCCCCTCGAACTAACTTCCTTCGATGATGCAGTTGTCGTGTGTTATCCTGGAGCGGTTAAGGATCTCGCGGGATGGGTTCACCAACTCGATTCGACCTGCCCGTATGCTAAGCGCGTATGGCGTAACCTAGCCAAGGCCCGATGGGAAGCTAAAAACCATGGTGAGGTTTTACTCATGTTGTTCTTGGACTCTTTAAACGAGGCACCGCTTGACTGTATTTCCCTTTTTTGTACCTACGTTTTGTGTTTGTGCAGGCTTGGAAGAGGGCTCTTTGATGAGAAAAGCCTCCTCCGGGGAGGCAGACAACCCAAAACCTGCCAAGGAGAAAAAGAGAAAGAGAAAATCACCGACTAAGTCCCCGAAACCGAAGAAGGATAAAGCTCAAAAGCCTAAGGTCGATTCAGCTGCCTTAACTTCGGAAGTAGCAGAGAGCCCCCGAGCTGGGGGCGAAGAGAAATATGACTCTCTGCTGGCATCCGGGGGAAGAGAAAGCGTGACTGCTTCGAATCTTGCTGAGCCGATGGTTGTTGAGTCGGAGGCTCCTAAACCAGAAGTTGCTGATGTTATCCCACCTCGGGCTAAAGAGGCTCTCGAGGGTGGGTCGGACGAGGTCCCTAAGCCGGTCGACAGCCAAAACACTCCCCGAGCCGAGGGGAACTCAGTAGATGATCTCGGAGAGCCCAGTTCTGGAGCTCCTCGGAGACAAGAGAAGGCCTCGATCGATCCAGCAAGGGTTATTGATGTAGGTCATTCTCCACCGGGTCTGACATTCTCTCCGAGGGAGATACGAGATGCCCATAATAGAGAGACTTCTGATGCGGGGGATTCTCTCGAGGAGAATGACGTGATCGAAGGACTCTTCACTATGGTCGAAGAAAACCCCGAGCTTAACGCCTCACTCATTTTCGAGGAAACCGAGAAGCTCTGCAAACAGGTAATCTTTCGTCGACTATGCTCTGAGCTTTGATCCTCATCTTTCTGATTTTGTTCTTTTACATTTTCAGGCTATAGTGCTTTCCAATCAAGCATTTGCTCTGTCTCAAGATGAGTTGAACCACAATGAGGAAGACTGTAGGAGGCTCTCATCTGAGGCTGACAACCTCAGAGCTCTTTTTACCAAAAAGGAGGAAGAAGTTCATGACCTTCGGGCTCGTATGGAGACGGTGTCTCAAGAGCGGACTGATACGCTCAAATTTCACCTTAAAATAGTGTAAAGCGATCGATGTCAAATATAGTAACCCAACAAGGTTGGGGTCGAATCCCACGGGGAATAGGCGTGAAAAGTTTACTTGGGTAGTGTGAATCTTAACTTAAATCGTATTTCTATTCCGTGAGAGTGAGCAAAGTATAGTAATTGATAGTGTGGTAATTTAGTGAAATAGTAACGAGTATGATTGATTAACGTTGTAATTAATTTTACCAACTAAACCAAGGTTGTGTCCCCTTCAATGAAGTGTAATTCCGTCGGTGTTAATATGATATATTTCTAATGGAAGGTCCTTTAGATATGCGAATGATTTCTAAATGACTAACCAATATTTTCCAATAGTTGGGTAGTATTTCCTCTTTATGATTTTTCAAAATATAAAAGAGTTGCAATTAAGGGTAATTAATTAATGCCAAATAAAACTCACTTATTCCTAAGTGATTCTATTAAACAAGGTTTAAAGCCTCGAGTCTTTGATATTTACTTCTATCAATCACAACTCACTTTTCCAAGTAAAGAAAGAATTTAATGGCACTTGTTAATGTTTGCAACCACCAACAACAAATGAATAATGAGAAATAAATATATATCAACCAACCATTATATATATATTCAATGTTAAACACCCATTAACATAACACCCATTTAGGGTCCACAACCTTAGTACTTAAAGCTAGCTACTCATGCTAAAATACATGAAGATAAGATTAATAAATGTCATAAAGCTTACAAAAGTGCAAGAATCTTCACTCCTAAAGATTCCAAAAGATGAGAATATTAAAGTCTTGGAATGTAGCTGAAAAACCAGACAAGAATGACCCACAAAACCCCAATAAATTTATTTATAGTGGGCTAAAACTTAGGGCCAAAATCGGACAAAAATGCCCTTCCAGGTCAAACATGCGACTGCATTTATGTCACATAACGGACATGCGGTCCACATTATTGACACGCCCATCGCATCTTTAAAACCCTAGTTCACAGGCAGTTATCGCATTCATGTTATGCGGTCCGCATTGTTGATATGCGACTGCATAATGTCGTCGCATTTCTGATCTCAGCATTTGGCACATGAGGTTTGCGATCCATTATGCGGCCCACAAAACTGTTATGCGATCCCCTAATGGACCGCATTCTTTCACTTGAAATTGGCCAAGTAGTCTGTTGGACTATGCGATTCCCATGTGCAGTTTGCGGTCCACAAGTTGGATTTGCGGACGACATTTTGACATATGCGATAGCATATTCCTTTTTCTTGTCTTTTTCCGGATTTTTGATTCCATTTCCATGTTCTTGGGTCCTCAAGCCTCGTACACCGAAAAATATAGAAATTACATAAGTATAAAAGATAATTGCATTTAAAACGAGCGAAAATCTAAGCAATTTGGTATTAAATGTGCCAAAATTCTCCGACACATCACGGACCAATCTTGCTGAGCAGTTAATACAGTCCTCGTATGTTTTTATTTTCGTGCTTGTCCGACTTTAGCATTTAACACCTTTGGGATGATTTTTGCAGCTTGAGAAGAAATATGTCCTGATGAGGGAGGGGCTCAAAGCTAGGGATACTGAGATTCTCAAAGTCAAGCAGCGTGTGGACGAGATAGCCTCCGAGAGAGATACCCTCCAGGGGAAGTTGACCTCGGTCGAGTATCATCTTCAAGATGCAAGGGTGGAAAGTAGTATGTATAAGGATCTCCATGCTGAATTGGTTGTCGCGCTATTTGTAGCCAAGTCCGAAGCCGATGCGCCCATATCCTCGTACCGAGAAGATGTTGCTGCTGCAAATGTCCGAGCCAAGAAGGTATCTGAAGAGGCCGATCTTGAACTGACCCGCGCCTTGGAGCATGCCTGATTATGATCTCGGAGACAAACTCTCGAGGATATACATGCAGGGGGCATCGATTTGTCTTCTGAGATCGAGAGGGTGAAGGCCCTAAAGGAAGAGTAGGCAGCTCTGCTCTCTTCCGTTGATGATTAATCCAGTGGTTCAGCCCGCGACTCGGAGGATGATGGATATGAAGGTGAAGTCCCGTGGGGGAGGAGGACGTTGATATTTTGACGGTCGAGGGCCAAGCCGTTGAAGGCACAACTTCTGAGGGAGCTACGTCCGGTCAAGTGACCCTGGCGATAGATAAGATTTTTATTTGTTTCTTTTTTGGGTAAGGGCTCCAGGCGTGAGCCTTGTAAATATGTCTATGTGAACCTTTATTATATGTATATAAGGATCTTTTCTTTTCGTCACTTCTTGCTGCCACGACCCCAAATCTAAGATGGTCGTGATGGCACCTATCGTGATACTAGGCTAGCCAATTCACTTAAAATAACATAGTGGTTTTCAATTTAATACATATATTATTCGATATTTCATAACAATTTCTGCTTTTAAGCATTTCAAAACAATAAAAGTGATCAGAACATCTAAACACAACCCCAACATCTGGAGTCAACCGTCATGAGCATCTACGAAGAAATACAGTCTGATACTAATTCTCTACTAAACAAGTCTGGAAGTACAGTAAAATGAAAGAGTAGGAAGGAGAAAAGGGTAGGTTGCGGACGATGAGCAACTACCTCACAATATCTGAATGCTCCAAATGGGGTAGATCAACTATTGCCCTGCCCCGGTACCTGAATTTGTACACAAGGTGCAGGGAGTGACGTGAGTACGCCAACTCAGTAAATAACAACCATAACTAAAGACTTGAGTGCGGTGACGAGCATTTAAAATCATGTGAGCTCAGATAATAAACAACAGCGGAAATAAATAAATCAAGTCAAGAATCTACATTCTGAATATTTCGTAAAACTCCAATTTTTCCATTTAAAATCTCGAATAAAACATTTGCTCAATGTTTCCATTAAAGGCTCAGTGTAAAAGAGTGAAAGCAATAGTTTCATAAAAATATCAGCCTCTCAGACACAGTGTCACTCACAAATAAAGCCTCTCGGGCAAGCCTTTCAGTCACTCGTGACTCTACTCTCATAAGTCAATGCTCACACTTAGAACTCTCACTCATTAGGTGCCATATAACAACTGATGCAACGTGCAACCCGATCCATATAATAACCCGCTGCGGCATGCAGCCCGATCCATAATAGTAACCCGCTTCGGCGTGCAGCCCGATCCATAATAGTAACCCGCTGCGGCATACAACTCGATCCATAATAGTCGACTGCGCTCAATGGGGGTGTACAGACTCCAAGAGGGGCTCCTACATCCCAAGCGCTATATCGTTGCAGCGTGCAGCCCAATCCAATATATATATCTCGTTGCGGTGTGCAACCCGATCCACAAATCTCGCTGCGGCGTGCAGCCTGATCCATATATATATATATATATATATATATATATATATATATATATATATATATATATATATAA
>MDKH01095649.1:0-18993 GCA_005239495.1 Nicotiana undulata
AAAGCTTCACATAAACGTTTAACATGATGAAAATCATAGGATAGTACTAAAACAGAAAGAAAAGCGTTTTTTGAAAAACGGGTTAAGAACCCTAGTTTTGAAGATGAAGAGTCACTTTAGGAAAATCGAAAAAAACCTTTGAAAACAACACAATAGCTCACAATATGCCAAGATCTATTACATATCTAAGAAAATCAGAGACTAGTAGTTAGGGTTTCATAGAGACAACCCAAAGAGAAGGAAAAACGTCTCAAAATCACAGGTATTAACCAGAAATGGTAAGATCTTACTCGGATGGCCTAGAACGGCCGGAAAATGTCATGAGAAAACCTGGGAGATGAGTGGACTGCCGGCTGGTTCATCTGAGGACCTCAAATGCAGCATCAACCAGGTGTAGGAGGAGAGACATGGGCTGGGGGTGGTGGTGAGACCACTGTAAAGACCGATAAGTCAATGACCGGTGAGAACCATGACGGTTTTAGCAGAGAGCATTTGAGAGAGATGAGAGAGTAATGGCGGAGGGAGATGGAGAGAAATGAGAGGGGGGAGGGTAGTCTTTAGGGTTTATTTTAGGTAAGGGAGATCTGGACCGTTGATCAATTTTTATCAACGGCCAGGATTAAGTCAGGGATTGGGTCGGGTAGGATTTAGGTGTTGGGCTTGGGGTCTTTGGGCTGTTTAATTGGCTTGGGGGTCCGATTAGTTTAGGCTAGTTGTTAAATACCCAATTAAATTAACGAAAATAATTTATAAAATAGCTGAATAATTGTAAAAATGAAATTCATGCTTAGAAAATAATTTAACATGATTACTTAGTATTTTAAAAAATACAAATGGTATTACTGGATAAAAATAGTACAAAATCATATGATTGTGCTATAATTGCAAAGTTACTGCAATTATAGCCAAAAGGTACCAATTTGGCTAATTGTGAAATAATTTGGCCTTAGTAGGACCATAAATAATAAATTAACTCAAGAAATACTTTTGAAATCATTTGTAATGCAATTTTGCAATTATTTATTTGAAATAAAATGCCGGATAAATTAAAATGAATTAATAAAAATATAGAAGAATTATGGGAAAATACCAATTGCTATTAGTGCATGATTTTGAGGCTATATATGCAATTTAAAAATATTTTGAGGAAAAATTGGGTATCAACAAATAGTAATGTAAAGTGAGATAAAGGAGATACAACTTGTAGCATCCGAGTGCCTCTAACAACTTGTTTGGATGGTCGTTACCCATTGTATTGTATCGTATTGTTACTTTAAATATGATGTTTGTTTTAGTTGTTACTTAAATTTTATTGTATCGTATCGTTAAATCCGTCGTTACATAACGACGAAATATGCCACTTTTTGTAACGACCGATTTGGTGTGGTTGCGTCGTTATCTTGTCTTTTTATCTCATCTCACCCTTCACTACTATTAAATAATTTTATTTTATCATTTACAGTACCTTTTTATATATTAAATTTATTTCGAATCATAATTTTTCTTTATAATATTGCAAAATTTATTTTTCATATTGTTGGTGCATGATATCATGAAACAACGGCAAACGATACAATCTATTAAAACATTGTATTCATCAAACGATACAATACAATAGAATACAATACGATATGATACATTATGAAACGATGTGAAACAACCATCCAAACAAGTTGTAAAGGCTACTAACATGAAATGCATGAAACATATATATACATAAACTTTTAAGAATATACGCCTATGTTGGCATCATCATCATTATATCATACCGGGCCTTGAAGAAGACTCGGTAAAAATGTACCCAGCCATCATATGGCTCGGTAGAATCATACCCGTCCACGTGGAGCTCGGTAAGCCCAGTTGATCAGTGGTTGCACAATAGGTGTCGTACCCCGTCGACTATAGCGCGGCTCAGTAGAGTAAAATAGATACTATATATAATGCCTGATGGACTCATGAAATCACGCTCTAAACCTTTTGGAGTAACGTAAGGTAGTTGCAACTTCGATTAACATTATGGACATCATACCATCAATATGAACTTCATTAGGACTCAAGGATCATACACACTTTCTTAGAATAACTTTGTAAGGAAAGAACAACATGGACAACCTTAGTTGCTAGGAGTAGATTCATTATGAAATAGCATATCGTTTAAGTTCGTTTCACTTTAGATCATGCCAAAAGAATGAAGGAAGATCCTTAACATACCTTTTCAATCTTGTTTCCAATCGTCAACCAAGCTCAATATGATCTTCTTACGTCTACAATGAGTAACCCGACTTCGTCGTCATCATATAAGCATTGTAACTCTCATATTTCAAAACCAGTATTCTACAAGAAAACAGACAGCACCTCCCATGTTTTAACTACATCCCATATGTTACCAAAATTCACCAATCATCCCAAACAACAACAATATAATTCACAACAAGCTCTCTGATTAGTTCAACAATATTTTGAGGGGCAAACTCGATCAGAATCCGTATAACCCATATCACCCCTTATAGACTTCTTAAATTAACTTAAAAACATCATTAATAAGATAATAAAGTAATTCATCAATGATTTCATCCTTATACCATATACTTATAACAAAGGAAACAATCCACAACTCCAACTTTCTTCAATTAGCAACGTTATTCACTAGTTCATGTCTAGTCCAACCATTTAACTTAATCAAAATCAATATAACCTTAAGAAATTGAAAACAAACAATACACATACCTCCTACAGTATCTTCAAGTTGAAATCCAAGTTATATTTAGCTTACAACAGCCCTTAATGGCAATACAACACTGTAGAAGTGACTTAAGCTAATCCAAGTATTATCTTGTTGTTTATTATCCTAACAACTTAACCAACATACAAGAAAGATGAAAAATAATTAGTAGGATATTATACTCACCTTAACCAATAGCAAAAACTTTAAATTTCATCAAAACACTGCCCACAACTATCCTCAATGACCACACAACCTCAAAGAGGTGTTATTCTTCACTAGAACTGACTTTTGATGTTGAAATATGGTGTAATCCATTTTCAAGGCTTGAAGTAACCTAGGGTTGATATGAAAAACATAGGAGAGTATTTTACATAACATAAACAACTTAAAACAACATCTCACACGAGCTGGAACCACCCAAAATCAGCAACAACAAGAAGAACAAGAAACTTAATAGCGCGACTGGATTCCCGACACTTGATTTGTGTTGTTTGCCCTTTGTTTGGGTCTTGGATCCTGAGAGAACCTTTAGAGGGTGTTTTTAGGTGTATAGGATCTGAATATATTGAAAATGAACTAGTTAAAACGAGGTTGAGGCGACTTATATATATATCAACATATCTAAACCGCCTATGTGGGTCCCATAGAGTGTTACTTGGCGCAGTCTTGCTAAAATTGGAATATCTCTCTACTCCGATATCATATAGATGTTGGTTTAACGCGTTAGAAATTAGGCTCATATACCTTCAATTTGGTAGGTATATCATCCAAAAATTACAAGTATATTGGGAGACAACCTCAGTTACATTTGATCTAATTTCCAGCACATTATGAATGTAACTTGTGAAGACCTTTGCCAACTTTTGTTCCACAACTTGCTTGACTTGAAAACGTAGCACACGACTATCATACGACAACAATAACTCATATAATAACCTCCTTATAATTTTAAGAACCATAGTCTCACTCTAAAGTACATGGTATAACATTCCAAACTTGTCGACATTCGACGAAACTTATTTTCTTCAATTGGTTTAGCTTCTAAGATTTCCAACCCTCTTGGTACTCGTTATTCATAATCTTAAATATTTGTAACCTCAAAGGTAACATGATTAACTTACTTTTTATGCTTCCAAATATAATCTTATTTCTGAGCTTACATCAATTGACTTACGACGTACTCTTACGTACGAAAACATGGGGTGTAATAGAGTAATCCATCAAGGCACTTGTGGGAACCATTCCGACGTCGAGTCACTAGTTTGCAAGGTAGTCAGAGCAGGATATTACTGGGATAGCATGGAGAAAGACTTTAAGGGGTTTGATCAAAGATGCAATAAATGTCAAAGGTTTTCACCAATGATCCACCAGCCCGGAGAACAACTTCACTCGGTCATATCCCCATGGCCATTCATGAAATGGGGGATGGACATTATCGGCCCTTTGCCATAGGCCCCAGGTAAAGCTAAGTTCATTTTGTTTATGACGGACTATTTCTCTAAATGGGTTGAAGCACAGGCTTTCGAGAAAGTCAGGGGGAAAAAGGTGATAGATTTCATATGGGATCACATTGCATGTCGATTTGGGATACCCGCAGAAATAGTATGTGACAACGGTAAACAATTTATAGGCAGCAAGGTAACGAAATTCCTCGAGGTTCATAAAATAAAGAGGATACTATCAACACCATATCACCATAGTGGGAATGGACAGGCCGAATCAACGAACAAGACTATCATCCAAAACTTGAACAAAAGGCTGAACGAAGCTAAAGGGAAATGGAGGGAAATAATACCTGAGGTCCTATGGGCATATCAGATAACGTCGAAGTCCAGTACAGGAGAAAATCCATATTTTTAGCATATGGCTTTGAAGCTTTGATAACGGTCAAAGTCGGAGAGCCCAGTGCCAGATTTCGACATACAAGAGAGGAATCGAACCACGAGGCCATGAATACCAACCTTGAGTTGTTAGATGAAAAACGAGAAGATGCGCTTGTTCGAATGGTTGCACAAAAGAAACGAATCGAAAGGTACTACAACAGGAGAACCAACCTTCTCCACTTCAGAGTCGGGGACTTAGCCTTAAGAAAAGTCACCATCAACACTCGAGATCCTAATGAAGGGAAACTCGGCCCAAATTTGGAAGGACCCTATCAAGTCCTCGATATAGTCGGCAAAGGATCCTATAAACTCAGAACGATGAATGGTGAATCACTGCCAATCAACTGGAACATATCACTTCTTAAGAAATACTATTGTTAAGGTGTGACTTTCTCTTTTCTTTCATTTATATACATATTCGGCACTAACTCATTGGAGGAGTCCGACCAAAGACATCGAGACCTAGGGTTTTAAAGTACGCGTCGCACTCTTTTTCCCTTAGATCGGATTTTATCCCAAATGGGTTTTCGCGGTAAGGTTTTTAACGAGTCAACAATTATGTGCTACCTGAGGACAATTCAACAGTATCCAAGGCTTCTTTCCAATAAACCTCGAATACTAGGGGGCATCACCCTCGGATGTTGTGTTCGAGAAATGTATCTTGTGTCAATGGACCTCAATAGGAAAAACTTTGTAATGGGCCAAACGGTCGAATGAACCGTGTCCATATAGATTAGTCGAGTCCCGATGGCAAGACATGTACGCATATATAAATTATTCAAAGAAGCATTCTTTCTTTATAAAACATCTCGTGTCTCTGAGCAAATTCTCTACTATGCAAGTCTCATACTTATGATATTGTGAAAAAATTGCTCAAGAGCCAGATGCAAACATTCATCGAACACTCGGGG
The DNA here is from genome assembly GCA_005239495.1 of Nicotiana undulata. Taxonomy (NCBI): domain Eukaryota; kingdom Viridiplantae; phylum Streptophyta; class Magnoliopsida; order Solanales; family Solanaceae; genus Nicotiana; species Nicotiana undulata. The sequence goes on from MDKH01095649.1 coordinate 5,520, forward strand.
ACTGCATGCTCGAGTTATCCAAATTCGAAGTCGCAAGACCTCAAAGAGGAACCCCGCGATATATATGCCAAGGCCATCATACTCGGGGATTAACATTTTGAACAAGTTCAAAATGTTATAAAGAAATAAGTCCAAGAGGCATACCCGAAGGCTACGGGTATGTTTAAGGCTACGGCCAAAATAACGCGGCTCGGAGACGTCTGAATTCCGCAATAAATAATAGACCTTCAAATACTTTGACAAACTGGTTAAAATCCTACCCTTAGCAAAACAATTAAAAAAGGGCTCCGATAAAATCAGCCCTCGAAAAAACAAAAGGCTTTGGTAATATCAGCCTTTGAAAATCCTCAAAAGGTATCAAACTATCTTAACACAAGTGTACTAAGGCAGAAAAGCAAAAGGGTTTCGATCGACATCGGACCCTTAAAAAACCCAATGGGTTAAAAAATATACGTTAAGGCATAAAGAAATTTCCGCTAAGTCTTTTAAACTGGAAAGGGGAAATAATATCCATTTTCAGAGGCCAAATCGGCCCAGCCAAAAGATCCTAAGGGCCAATACATTTGAAGTTCGAGACCTTGTTCTCACTCAAATCGGGCCTAAGGGTTCCATTAATCCGAGCTCAAATAAAGTCAATTGTAGCTCGAAGATTCATCATAAAACCCTAAGAGGTATATTGTTGTAAGCTCAAAACTTATCCATTACTTGATAAAAACCTAAGGGTTTGTTTTACTCTAAGTTCAAAATGCAGCCGCACTTTGTTATAAAAATAATGCATTTATGGCTTCGATCAAACCGTTCGAAATCTCTAATATACTGTCAAGCTCGAGGACTCGCTTCTTAAAACCTAAGGAATTGATCCAAGTTCAAGCTAGTTCGACCATAGAAACTACAACAACAAATTTTCACAAGGCAAAAACAAAGCAGAATTTAGTACAAATCGGAGACAAAATTGGAAAGATAAACAACATTTCATTTATAGAAGATATTTACAAAGTCTACAAGGGGCCTTACACAAAAAAACAAAAATAAAAATACTAAGGTCCTAGTCCACTTCGGGAGATGTGTCTTCGGGAGTCGCTTCTTCGGGGCTTCATCCCCATCTCCTCCGCTATCGGACCCACTAGCAGAGTCTTCATCATCAGAGAGTAAGGCTGCGGCCTCGACCTCCAAATCTTTTGCATTATCGATGTTAGCTGAGAGGTATGCACTTCCTCGAGAGTATCTCTCCAGGATGTTCGCCTACCATGATCAACATCACATGACAAATTGACTTCAGTAGCAACTGAGATCTCATGTGCTCGAATGTTGGCAGCCTCAGCGTCAGCTCAGTAAGAGGCCACGAGCGCCTCCGCCTCAGACTTTGCAATGACCCGGTCGGTCGTTCCGTAGAATCTGTATTATTATTACTATTTCTGCCTTGTCATAGTTTGGTTATACTGTTCATGATGTGTTAGAGTTGGTTGGCTCGGGTTCGGAATGGTCGTAGTAGGAATTGAGACACTTAGTCTCCAGAAATAGCCTTATAGTTGAAAAGGTCAACTAAGAGTTGACTTATTGGTAAACGACCTCGGAATGCGGATTTTATGGCTCGGATAACTTCGTTAGGTGATTTGGGACTTAGGAGTGTGTTCGGAATATTTTTGTGATGTCCGGTGTAGAATTAGGCTTGAATTGGAGAAAGTTAGTTTTTGGCGATTTTCGATCGGCAGTGGAAAATAGGCTATCGGGGTCGGAATGGAATTACGGAAGTTGGAAAAAGTTCGTAATAGCATTTTGGATATGTGTGAAAATTTCCAGGTCAATCAGTTGTGTTTTGGTTGGTTTCGGCATCGTTGGTGGAATTTAGGAATTTCAAAGTTCATAGGCTTGAATTTGATGTGATCTTGGTGTTTTGATGTTGGTTTTGGTGTTTCGAAGGCTCGACTAAGTTCGAATGATGTTATGGGACATGTTGGTATATTTGATAAGATTTCCGAGGGCCTCGAGTGGATTTCAAAAGGTTAACGGATCAATTTAGACTAGAAGAAAAGCTGCTGCATTTTTTCACAGCAGCATGAACAATAACTCGGGCGAACAGTAAAACGCGTGAACAGTATTTAAATAAACCCTCCGCGACCATTAAACCCTTTTACACCATTTTTGAATGGAAAAAAAGCTTTGAGGCGATTTTGAAGAGAGGAAATCAATGTTCTTCATTGAGGTAAGGATTTTGGACCCTAAAACTCGATTATTTGTGATTAAGGAACAAAATATCAGTGTTTAATTCATGAAAATCAGTAGAAAAAGGTGGAGTTAGGGCTTGAGATTATGAGACCTTCTAGGGGTGATTTGAGGGGTCAAACAAACTCCGATTTTTGAGTTCTTTATATGTACGGACTCGTGAGATGATGAAGAACATTTTGGTATAAGGTTTGTAAAGTGCTGGGATGCGGGCCCGGGGTCGGATTTTGACTGATTTCGGGTTTTGTGCTTAAAATCGATCTTTTTCAATTGGAATTCATTGCTTTAGCATAATTTGATGATAAAAATCTGAACTTGGTAGATTTGGAGCACTTGGAAGTTGATTCGAGAGGCAAGCGTGTTGCAGAGTAGCTTTTCGGGCTAGTTCGAGGTAAGTAATGTCTTTAAATCCTGTCCTGAGGGTATGAAATCCCGGACTTTACATACATTCACGGTTTTGGAGTGACGCACACACTGGGTGACGAGTGTGGGCGTGCACGGATTGGAAATTTGGAAATTTAATCCTTTTTAGGCAACTATTGAGTTGCGAAACCGCTTTTAAAGGCTATGCTTTATAGTATTGTTATGTTTTGATATATTTGGGTTGTAAGCCATGTTTCAGACCTAGTGCCGATCTGTGTAACCCCTTGGGGGCTATTTTCCTGATATTCCTCACTTATTATATTATGATTTTAAAACACTTAGTCTTTCTTGATAAATTGTTTTGACACTCTGAGTTACTGATATTATCTCTTGAAATGAAATACTATTTTGGGTCGAGAACCCCGTTTATTATGGCCTGAGTGCAGGTTGAGAGTGTCTGACTGAGTGAGGTCGAGGGTCAATATTGTGAGGAGGTTATGATATGAGAGAGGTCGAGTACCTGAGAGTGATTGATTCCATGATTTGGCTTGTTTATAGAATTTAGGCTGTAGGAGCCCCTCCGGAGTCTGTACACACCCCCAGTGAGCGTAGGTACCTACTGAGTGCGAGTGCGAGCGCCGAGTGCCGAGTGACGAGTGATTGGGAGGCATGAGTGACAGTGAGGTTGCCCACGGGGCTAATACTGAGTGACCGTGAGGTGCTGAGTGACTATTACAGAGTGATGGTGAGATGCTGAGGGAATATTTATGAGTGATGATTATGGCCTGAGGGGCAGATTTATGATGATATTTTACTGAGTTTTGATTATTATTCACTTCATTTTTCAAACTGATATTTTTGGGAGTTTTACTGAGAAATATTGGAAAATATACTTGTTTTAAAGGATTTTTACGAAAACTGGTTGAACTTATATACACTTTATTGAGTCGTGGCATTTTACTATTTGGTGTATAGGTGTATTTGTGTTGTGTGTTTCTTATTCTTCAGACTGTGATTTATTTTCATTACTACTGAGTTGGAGTACTCATCATTACTCCCTGTACCTATGTGTACAGGTCCAGGTACTGGTACTGAGCGGTAGCCATCTAAGTCTGTACGGCGCCTGCATTTGGGATATCGAGGTAGCTGTCCAGTGTCCACAACATCTCTATTCCCTTTCCTATTTTGTACTTAGTTCTTCATTCTGAAATTTTGTATTATGACAGTAGTATTCTTAGTAGTATTGGTAGATGCTCATGACATGTTGACTCCGGGTCTTGGGGATAGTTGTAGATTGTTAGCTTAATTGTTTTGTTTAGAGACTTCAAAATTTATATGCGTATTATGAATTGTTGAAAACAAATTGAGATACTTGAAAGGAAAATGTGAAAATTTTGAGTGTTGGCTAGCCTAGTTCCACGATAGGCGCCATCACGGCCAGTTAGGATTTGGGGTCGTGACAGACTTAGCCTTTGCAAGCTCAGCGGCCAACTTAGCCTCGAGTTCCTCAATCCTCCGAGCTTGGGCCAAGATTTCCTCCTTCACACTTTGAAGTTGGCACTCGACTCAAGTCATTTGGCCCCGAAGCGCGTCTTTATTCAAGGCAAGACGATCCATATGTTGTTTCCACCCAGAGTATCGACCTACTTCATCTTGGCCTCCTCTCGAAGCTGCTCCACCAGCTCACCCTTCTGCTGGGCCTGCAAAGTCAAAATGTTAATTGCCAAGTCAAATGAATACGTAACCAACTCCCACAGAGTTACATTACCCGCTCGATGAGCTCAGTCTGTTCTCGGAGGTTCTTGATCTCCTCCTGTTTTTGAACATAGAGGAGTTTGAGGCCATTTATCTCCGCTATGAGATTCTTGATTTTATCCTCATACCCGGGTCAGCTCAGCCCGAAATTTGGACGATGCTTCTTGATGGAGCGTCATGGCCTGTACACAAAGGAAAGAAGTAAGAGTTGGAAGAAAAGAATAAAACACTAGCATAGGTATAGAGGATGAAACTTACTTGTTTAAGAAACCGATGAGCCTCATCAAAAATGAACGAAGCATTCGGGTCGGGACCCTCTTCGACCCCCGAAAAGCACCCCTTCAATATATCCTTCACTTTGTGGGTCGTACCCATACCGGGAGTCCCCACAGCTCGAGCATCTTGGAATTTCCTTTCGGAGAACGTAGGTCTGGGGTGAGAATCGTCTATATTAATTGTCCCAAGCGAGTCTCTTGGGACATTCTCTTCTCTTTGAAGGGCCTCGGAGCTAGACCCTTCAGGCACACCCGCCAAATGTTCATCACAGCGGGGTGCACTTTTATCACCCGATAGCTCGGGGACTCTACTCGGACTTCCTCTAAGGTTCCTTCGGCTCGAATTTGAATCGCCTTGACCACCACCGGCTCAGCGGCCTTGGAAGCTTCAGTGCTTCCCCTATCCCGAGCTATCAATAAGCATTCATCATCCGCCTCTGCTTCGTCCTCCTCTCGAAGCCGCTGAGGTACATCAGCAGGTAAAGCAGCAGGGTCGATCTTCTAATTTCTGAGCCCTACTCTTCCTGGGCTTCGGGGTATCAAGAGACGAGGCCCTTCGCATCTTCTTCTCTTTGGGCGGTTGCAGAACCTTCTCTTCCTCGGGTGGAGGTGGCCTCATGACAACATTTTAAGTTAATGGTATTTTTACTGAGAAGCATCATCGTATGAACAAAGGAACTCACCGTGATTTTTAGCTTCCCACTGATCCTTTGCCAAATCGCACCTATAGCATTTAGCAGACGAAAGAGTAGAGGCCGGTTATCGAACCCAACCTTTTGTGATGACCCGAAAGGTCATCCTGTGTAAATTTAACAAAACATGTGTTCTGAGGCCCCGAAAGCCTCCGTTAATCTCACCTCGATATGTGTGCGCAGCCCGGGCGTGTAGCCGGGAAGCCTTTATGTGAAAACTTGATAAAAAGTTGAATTTATGGTAATTATCATCAGGGGTCACCAACACTCTTTTACTTTTGACAGCCAGAGTAAAAATACCTTGACGAAACAACGTCGGAGAATAAAGGTGAATAAGATGATTAAAGGTGAAAGGGACTGAAGCTAAAGTAGCTAAACGTCTGAGACATGCAACAACTCGCCATACAATAGGACTGACTTGTCACAAGCAAATTTCGAAAAAACGACAGAACTCAATGATAACTTGATCAATGGGAGGTCTAAACCCTAAGGTAAAAGGGTAGGTATGAACAAACTAATACCCCGTCTTGTAAGACGTTATTCTTTTGTTGCCGTTCGAAACGATGACAGGAAAATCGGACTACCAAAAACAGTCCCTGCGAATAAGAGAAATTAAACATTCGGTGATCAGGGTAGGGTACTTATCAGCACTATCAAGGGATGACGACTAATCCGTAAGGACCTGATTATCCCTAGCGAAGGTAAACTCGGCAGGAATGATTTCATCCACTTGGGGATCCTGTAAAGGTTCGTGATGTTCCCTACCTCTAGAAAAAGATCTGGAAGCCCTAGCTCTCGGAGAAATTAAAGACGTAGCATAAGGAGGGGAAGTAATATGGGAAGAGGAAGAACCTCTTGAAGGAGTAGAACCTAAACTCCTCAATCAACCACCTCTTTGTCTCCGCGTCGGAGCAGAAGAAGGGGTCAAATCATCAACGTTTATCACTCCCTTAGGTTGGTTTAAGAAGACATATTTACAAAGACAAGGAAAAAGTTCTTCACAAACAAAGAATGAAAGTTTTTCGTGAAAGTAAAGAAAGGAAAAGGGGTATTTATACTCGAATACAACCGTCAAAAATGGGAAAAAACAATGATGTGAAAGTCATAATTGAAGGTGTCACTTCGTGACTGATGCAGCCACAAAAAGCCCTAAAAGGCGCCGAGTAAATTGCAGAACCAACTCGGAGGTGACACGTGGATTAAGCATTAAATGGAAGTGACAAGCGGCGCCTATGTTCAGAGAAGGATACAATGATTCGAAGTGAAGCGCCAGCAAAATATTCCCTCCATAAATGCGTATCCACTTACCAAATATTAAGAGATAAATAAATTGTAAGTGGGGGGACTATCTGTATTGGCAAAAAAGAGCTTCACATGTATGATAATTCTTGGTGACTCGGCCAGTTACGTGGATAAAGGAAAATATAACGGCTGGACATGATTCTATAAGGAGGCGCGAGGCAAAGAGGCACGACACGGTATACCTACAGGGTAATCAGCTACGGGAGACTCAACCTGATTGAGACAAGGAAGAGACACAGTCAGAATGAATCCGGACAAAGCTACGGGCAGATTCAAAGATCTTCAATTAAAGACCCACACGTTACACAACTTTCACGCAACAATTACGGTTATTCTTTGTAATGTTACATTAATGTAATAATATGTCATAAATGAGTTATCATTGCAAGAGGTAGACGTTATACTGAAGAATTCCCTATATAAGGGAATAAAAATTAACTTGTAAGGGACATCTGAATTACGAACATAATACACTTTGCTTTTTTGTGCATCTTATTATTATTCATTTACTTACTCATTCGTAATTATCATTATTCCTTGATTATCAGAAACTAGTGTTCATCCTAAAAATAGCTTTAGTCAAGGGATCTAATTCTTTGGTTAAACAAATTGGTTCCGTTACCGGGAATTATGATAATCTTTGTTTACTTTTCAAACGATATCCTCTGAACTATGCAAGAATTCGCGAATGACACCACCTCCCAATAATACTATCACCGTGGAAAATCCCCAATCTGGGTTGGTAAACTCAGCAAGGGAAGACACTCCTAATGAATCTCTCGAAGCGAGACCAGGTATGACTAATAACTCTGAATTACAAAATTTATTACTAACCTTGCAGAAAAAAGGTGAAGGAACAAAACGATCGAATCGAGCAAATTCCTGGAGTACCACCTGTTATCAAAGGCATTGATGTTGATAGATATTCTCAACAACCTTGGAAACCAAGCGCGGCACCCTTATCTATACCCAAAAAGATCAAAATGCTTGATGTCCCCAAGTATGACGGGACAACTGACCCACGCGACCACGTGACTGCTTTTACTACCAAAGTGAAAGGCAACAACTTAAAAACAAGAGATTGAATCGGTCCTAGTCAAACAAAATGGAGAAATACTTACTGTCACGCCCCGAAATCCCACCTTCGGGCCATGACTGCGTCTAACATTGAACCCGCTAGACAAGCCAACGTTTGAACTAAAGAAAACTCAATAACAGCTAAAACGAACAAGATGACTAAGGCATCGATGGCCCACAATGAAATTTAACAAAATAACCAAAATACGACATAGCACTTTTGAAATAAAACCCATATACAAATCCCAGAACTGGTGTCACATACTCACGAACTGTCTAAGAGATTACTACAAACAAAAGGTCTGAAAATAAGTACATAGGACTGTCTTTGAAATACAAAGTAAGACAGAGCTGAAAGTGAATAGTAGAAGGTGACGTCAAGGACCACGAACGTCTGAGGGTCTACCTTGATGTCTCCTGTGTGAACTGATGACATGCTCTGACCGTCAGTGATCACCGGGTCCGGCTACGTAGTCTGCACAACATAAAGAAGTGCAGGTGTAGCATCAGTACAACCGACCCCATGTACTGAGTAAGTGTCGAGCTTAACCTCGGCGAAGTAGTGACGAGGCTAGAACCCACAACAACATATGTACCTATACAATTTTATATAATAACAGGAAAGATGGCAACAAAAATAAGCAAGTAAGACAGATACGGGGAGGACATACTGGGGGTAAAAGGAACAACAATTGCTAGCACGGCAGAACAGGGCAGCAATTGATATGTAAAAGAAATTAAGGCAGGAATTTAACTTCTCAACAGATAATGAACAGAAAAGGCACGGCATGTCCCCTCGTGCATAACCTCACAATCACTCGGCACGGAATGTCCCCTCGTGCATATATAATAACACTCGGCACGGAATGTCCCCTCGTGCATAACCTCACAATCACTCGGCACAGAATCTCCCCTCGTGCATATATAATAATACTCGGCACAGAATGTCCCCTCGTGCATAACCTCACAATCACTCGGCACGGAATGTCCCCTCGTGCGTATATGATAACACAAAGCAACAACATAATGTGAAAGTCAACACTAAGAAGTCTCAAGTGCATGGAAATACATCAATACAATTCTATTGCCCCGGCAAGGAGAAATCATCAATTACAACACCAACAAATGCCCGACAAGGGTCTCATCTATAACCAACCTCGCATCAGAATTACAATTTCAACAATGTAAGCCTCAACTGAAATAAATCACTCAATAACTCTTCACTTCATGACACAACATCAAGGTATCACTTTTTAATCCACTAATTACTCACAGGGCGGAGAATATCAAGAACATAGTAAGTTTCATCACAAATGACTCATGGGCATGCTTGACCGCAACGCATAGGCACTCGTCACCACGCCTATGCGTTGGACATGAGTTACACATAGCAAGTAAGACTCTATACCTAATCCCTCAAGCTGAGGTTAAGCCAAACACTTACCTCGGCTCCAAAGAAAATGCAAGTCAAGCCTCAATCATGGCCGTTCCTCTCGAATCCAACTCCGAATCGGGAATATCAAGACATAATGGATTTATTAACATCAATAAGAACTCAATAAACCAATTCCCAAGACAAATTATACATTTCCTACATTCCTCCGATAATACTAAAATTTGACCCCGAGCCCACACGTTCGGATTTTCGAAAATTCATGAAGGAATTAATTACCCGGAGTCTAAGGATCGAAGTTATGTAATTTATACAAGAATTTATGGCCTAACATGGAAAATCCCAAAAATCCTCAAGAACCCTAAAATTACTACCTAATTCTATGATTTTTAGATGATTTAGTAATAAATTTAATTAGGAATTAGTGTTTGAAACTAGTAAAACTGTGGAATTTACTTACCTCAATAACAATAGTGGAAGGTCTTTTGAGAAGCTCTCTAAAATCTTGAAGAGGAAGATGAAAATGGAGGAATAAGGCTAAGTCCCGTATTTTATAACACTGCCCAGTGATTTCGGGCCTGCGATCGCGACAAGGGGCCTGCGATCGCGAAGGCCAACTGGCCGGACCTCTGCGATCGCGGCAGGGGTCCTGCGATCGCGAAGAACAACTGGCAAGACCTCTGCGATCGCGAAGAACAACTGGCAAGACCTCTGCGATCGCGGCAGGGGTCCTGCGATCGCGAAGAACAAACTCACCCGGCCCAGACGCGACTCAATGCGATCGCAAGAAACGGACTGCGATCGCGAAGGTGTGGAACCCAGACCTCTGCGATCGCGGAGAGGAGGTTGCGATCGCGGTGAACATTCACTAGCCCAGCAAAATCCTTCTCTGCGATCGCAACCCACCTTTTGGGATCGCAGAGAAGGAAACTAGATAGCAAATTTTCTGATTTTTCCAACTTAGCTCCCGGTGGTCTAAAACACCCCCGAGCCCCTCGGGACCCCGTCAAAAAGCACCGGCAAGTCTGTATTCATGATACGGACTCGCTCGAACTTCCAGAAAATGAAAAACAACAACGGAACTCGAAATCAAACCCCAAAACCACATTGATCAATCTTAAGAACTTTGAAATTCTAGAATTCACTTCAATGCGCCGAACCGGCCTAAACTACTCGGAATGACTTCAACTTTTGCAGACAAGTTATAAATGACACAACAAAACTATTCTCGGTCTCGGAATTTCATTCGGACCTCGGGAACATAAAATCACCTTTCAAGCCAAATTTCAACTTCTTTAAAAACCTCAAAACTTCATTAACTCCAATTTTTCCTCATTTGGATCCGAAACCAATCAAATCAAGTCCGTTTTACACCAAATTTCACAGATAGGACAAGTGACACATAATAAACCTGTCCCGGGCTCCGGAACCGTAATACGGGCCCGGTAACACGGTTTTCACATAATTATTCATTTTCAAATTCCTTGATTATTTTCAGAAAATAATTTTCTTTAAAAATTCATTTATCGGGCTTGGGACCTCGGGATTCGATTCCGGGCATACGCCCAAGTCCCATATTTTCTTACGGATCCTCCGGGACCATCATATCACGGGTCCGGGTCCGTTTACCAAAAATGTTGACCAAAGTCAATTTTACTCAATTATCCAATTCAAAAATCACATTTTTGTCAAATTTTCACATGGAAGCTTCCCGGCTACCTGCCCGGGCTGCACACGAATCTCGAGGTGAGATTAACGGAGGCTTTCGGGGCCTCGAAACACAGATTTAGCTGGAATTACTCAGGATGACCTTTTGGGTCATCATAATCTCCACCTCTAAAGCAAACGTTCGTCCTCGAACGGACATAGTAAAGTACCTGAGTCTGAGAAAAGATGGGGGTAACGACTCCTCATATCGGACTCGGACTCCCAAGTAGCTGCCTTGGCAGGCTGACCCCTCCACTGAACATGGACCGAAGGATAACTCTTCGACCTCAACTAACGAACCTGCCTATCTAATTTAGCTACCGGTTCCTCCTCATAAGTCAGATCCTTGTCCAATTGGACACCGCGTAAGTCAAGAACATGAGATGGATCTACAATATACCTTCGGAGCATGGATACATGGAACACTGGATGCACTGCTGATAAATAAGGTGGCAAGGCAAGTCTGTAGGCCACCTCTCCTACCTTATCTAAAATCTCAAATGGACCAATGTACCTAGGTCTCAACTTGCCCTTCTTTCCGAACCTCATCACGCCCTTCATAGGCGACACTCGAAGGAACACTTGGTCTCTTACCATGAAAGTCAAATCTCGAACTCTACGATCTGCATAACTCTTCTGCCTGGACTGAGCTGTACGAAGCCTATCCTGAATAATCTTCACCTTATCCAAGGCATCCTGGACTAACTCATAACCTAATAATCTAGCCTCACCGGGCTCAAACCATCCAACTGGAGACTGACATCGCCTACCATACAACGCCTCATACGGAGCCATCTGAATGCTCGACTGGTAACTATTATTGTAGGAAAACTCTACTAGAGGCAAGAACTGCTCCCATGAACCACCAAAATCAATAACGCAAGCCCGCAACATATCCTCCAAAATCTAAATAGTACGCTCGGACTGCCCATCCGTCTGGGGATGAAATGTTGTGCTCAACTCGATCTGTATGCCCAACTCTCGCTGAAATACTCTCCAGAAATGGGAGGTAAAATGCGTACCTCGGTCTGATATGATAGATAAGGGCACATCGTGCAATCGGACAATCTCTCTTATTTAGATATGAGCTAACTTCTCCACGGAAGATGAAACCGCCACCGGAATAAAATATGCTGACTTGGTCAGCCTATCTACAACAACCCATACTGCATCAACCATCTTCGGAGTCCGTGGGAGTTCAACTACAAAATCCATCGTGATTCACTCCCACTTCCACTCGGGAAGCTGAATCTGCTGCATCAAACCACCGGGTCTCTGGTGCTCACATTTAACCTGCTGACAATTCAAACACCGAGCCACATAAGCCAGAATGTCCTTCTTCATTCTACGCCACCAATAATGCTGCCGTAAGTCCTGGTACATGTTCGCGGCGCCCGGATGAATGTAATATCGGGAACTATGGGCCTCTTGCAATATTAACTCACGAATGCCATCAACATCTGGAACACATATACGATCCTGCAATCTCAAAACTCCCTCAGCATCAAGTGTGACCTACTTGGCACGTCCTTGCCGAACCGCATCCCTAAGAGCACACAAATAACGATCCTCATAATGCCTGGCGCAAATACGATCATACAATGAAGAACGAGCAACGGTATGGGCCAAAACACTACCACCCTCAGAAACCTCCAATCTAACAGATCGATTCGCTAACGCCTGAATATCCAAAGCCAAAGGTCGCTCTCCAACTGATAGATAAGCCAAACTGCCTATGCTGACTGACTTCCGGCTCAAGGCATCGGCCACCACATTTGCCTTCCCCGGATGATAGAGAATAGTAATCTCATAATCTTTTAGCAACTCTAACCACCTCATCTGCCTCATATTCAACTCATTTTGCTTAAATAAGTATTGCAAACTCTTGTGATCAGTGAATACCTCACACGGTACCCCATATAAATAGTGCCTCCAAATCTTCAAGGCATGAACAATGGCTGCAAGCTCCAAATCATGGACTGGATAGTTCTTCTCATAAATCTTCAACTGACGTGAAACATAGGCTATAGCCTTCCCAACCTGCATCAACACTGCACCAAGCCCAACTCTCGAAGCATCACAATACACGGTATAAGAACCTGAGCCTGTGGGCAATACCAACACTGGTGATGTGGGCAATGCTGTCTTGAGCTTCTGAAAGCTAGCTTCATATTCCTCGGACCATCTGAACTGAGCACTCTTCTGTGTCAACTTGGTCATAGGGGCTGCTATAGATGAAAACCCCTCCATGAACCGGCGATAATAGCCTGCTAGGCCCAAGAAACTCCGATTCTCTGTGGCTGAAGTGGGCCTAGGTCAATCTCTAACTGCTAAAACTTTCTTCGGATCCACCTGAATGCCCTCTGCCGATACCACGTGGCCCAAGAATTCCACAGAACTCAACCAGAACTCACACTTAGAAAACTTGGCATACAACTTCCAATCTCTCAGAGTCTGGAGGACAACTCTAAGGTGCTGCTCATGCTCCTCTCGGCTGTGAGAGTATATCAAAATATCATCTATAAACACGATCACAAAGGAGTCCAGATAAGTCCTGAATACCCGATTCATCAACTCCATAAAAGCAGCGGGGGCATTAGTCAACCCGAACGACATGACCAAGAACTCATAATGCCCATAACGAGTGCGAAAATCTGTCTTAGGCACATCAGAAGCCCTAATCCTCA
>MDKH01090484.1:0-11413 GCA_005239495.1 Nicotiana undulata
CTTAATCTAATAAAATGCGGTTAGCCTACTTGAAATATTTTCTGCAAATATATTCTTTAAAATGCGAATCCAAAATATGCATGTTCACCTTTTGAGATAGTTAGGCAATGTATACGACTCCTAGGCAACTTTAGGCCGAATGCGATAAAATTAAACCAATTATGTTTAGGGCTAATCAACCTCTTTAACCTTGTGAATCCTGTTGCTCTCATTCTTGTTTTACCTCACTGAGGTTAACTTTGTTTTACTAAAACTCTGGCTCAATTTTTAAAACAGTCTTGAAAATTATACATTTGCTTCCCTTAGGACTTTTTGGGTTTTGCATTGTTATGCTTTAAACTACTGGGTTTTCAAAGATACTTCACTCCACTCAAAATCGTGCCATTTTGAACCCTTGCCCTGGATATTTAAAACTACTGTATTTTGGGTCATTTATCACTATTTTCACTTCAAAACTAGGCCTCAATAATTTTCGGATATGTTTCCTAAAAGCTTTAACTCATTGTACTTCTGAATTTTACCACTCCCCCTAAACAACTGCATTTCTAAAAAATCAACAATTTCTCTGACTCCTTTTGCAACTCACTGTTTTACTCAAAACCCTTTTTTTTAAAACTCCCATCTTTGAGACCTTAAGTATGTTTGAGACATGCTACCTACATGTTTACTTGTGGAGGGATCTGTGAGCCCCTTATCTGCCCTTATGTGTTCCCCATATCTGTAGTCCTATTTGTTTTACATGTCGATTAAGATTTTATCCTTTTAAACCTAAGAGTTCCGCCTAGTACTCACCTTGTAGGATTAGTAGTCCTAAATACCCTCCAAGACTTATAGAATGGGACGGGTAATGGCATGCAATAAGCATTCGTAACCAACACATGCATTTTAAATAACCATTACGGGGTGGAAAATGGTAGAATACGGATATGATGATCGGTGCGCTAATACCACGTGTTGTCGCCTCTTCGAGGTGTGACATACCGGGTATTGCATTGATGCGATCTGTATTGCTTTAAACCTAGGACAGTTCTTTTAAAATGCTTATTCTAATGCTTTCTCCAAAACTTTTAAAGATTTTCATGCTTGTTTGAAATCCCCTCTTGTATGAACCTTACTTGCTATTTGTTCACCGTCCAAATTCACAAAACTTCTTGGCTGGGACCCACAATTGTGGATCTCGAGGGGTGCCTAACACCTTCCCCTTGGGATAATTTCAAGACCTTACCCAATCTATGGTAATGCAAACTAGTTCATGGGTTATCAACTCTAGGTGCCCTAACGCACCATAAAAATCGTTAGGTGGCGACTCTTCCTTAAACCATTTCCTTTAAGGAGTTGTCCAAAATGTCATAAACCCGATATCTCCGTACCTAACCCGTGCGATAGAAAAAGGGGGCGCGACTGCGATAGATAAAGGGGGCGCGATAGTAGACATATGTCATGTATATGAAAGATTGTATGGCCTTGTCGGTCTATGTTCAGTGTACGAGAGATTGTTTTGGCCTTATAGGCACGTATGTCATATGTATAAGTCAATATATCAGGTTGGGTCGTTTTATGTCTAGTTTTCTCTCATGTTTTATTCTTTTTACTCATATGGCCCTTCTAGACCACTTATCTATGATGATGTAATAAGAAAGATATATTACGTTGGTACTCGGTTGAGTAAAGTACGGGGTGCCCGTCGCGGCCCATCGATTTGGGTCATGACAATTGTTTAGTTATGTTAAATCTCCCATTTACTAAATTCACCCTTACGTGTCTTAATTGGAATTAATTGCTCCATGTTTATCTTCATTTTCGATTAACTCTTATGCGCCTTAACTCAGGTTGTTGATTCTTTTATTACTATGATATCCTTTCGGTAATTGCTTATCCTTGATTGAAGTTATTATTGTCTTCCCTAAAATCTACTTATCTTTAATTGAGTTTTGAATCTCTTCCGTAGGTGCTCAACCGTAATTGATGTTTTGTTATCCCTTATCATTGTTGACTTACCCTTAATTGGAGTCATTGATTCACGTTATCCCTCTTATCGTTGAATTGGAATTATGTGGGCCATTGTTACACAGTATCTCCTCCTTGTTGAGATATTTCTATGTTGTACCATTATCTCATGTTGTGTCTTTCCTTGTGAGCTCGTTCTTTCGTCTCTTTCTGTTCAAGAGCTCCTGAGTTGATTTACTTGTCGTATTCCTATGTTATTTTCTTTGTTGTTGTTGTAGTGAGAGTCGTGTTTTCACAAGGCTTTTGTCGTGCAGGTGTTATTATTGCATGAGGTCTCTACCGTGCGGTTGTTATTATGGAATGAGGTTTCTGTCGTGAGGTTGTTATTGTGGCTCGAGTTTTCTGTCATGCAGTTGTTATTGTGGCACGAGGTTTATGTCGTGCGGTCATTATTGTTGCAAGAGGTTTCTGCCATGCGAACCTTATTGTTTGCACGAGGTTTCTACCGTGCCGTTGATATTCATTTTACGATTTGAGACTACGAGTCGGTACCTCGGGAGGGCTCTAATGTCATTTTCCTTTTTCTTTGCACTTGTCTTTGATTGTTGTTTTCCTTAGCATACTACTAATTGCTTTCCTCCGTGTTGCACTATTTGCTCAGTTCTATGTAGCTAATTTTGTTGTGCAAGTCGTTGTTTCAACGTCATCTCTATTTTTGTTACCATGTACATTCTGTGGTGATCGTTTCTTATGTGCCATTCATTGTCTCTACTCTTATCGGTGGACTTGAACTGCGGTAGCACACTTGCATAAGCATACACATAGTTAAATCACCCTATCGATTTAAGAAGATGAATCCTGATGTTGTTGACCATTACATTTAATCTTGTCTATTTGCCTTCTATTTGAGAGTTGTTCTTTTGGCACGTGAGTTGTCCGTGCGGTTATGAATTGTAATGCGGGCACAAGGAGCCAAGTGATTTGGGTTCAAGAATTAGGACCCGTGAGCTGTGATTATGAGGATCGGTGCCTCGTGGAAATTCTTGAATAGATATGGCGTGAAAATGGTTGTTCTTATTGAGTTGTTGCTGGTTTTCCTGTATTTGGTTTCATCGGACTTAGACTGTGTTCAGCTTACTCTACAGCATTATCACTTGACTGCTTCCTGTTAAATATTGTTGTTATTAGTGTATTATTGCAAGTATTAATTTGTGTTCCTTATCCTAATTAGCTTAATATTAATATTGTTTCCTATGTTTATTTCATCTACACACTTTTCAGGTTGTTTAGTCCGGTAGGTGTCTTGACTGTCCCTCGTCACTACTCCACCGAGGTTAGTCTTGATACTTACTGGGTACCGCTGTGGTTTACTCATACTACGCTTCTACACATTCTGTGCAGATCCAGGTGCCACTGTTGTTGTTGATTATTAGCTGGTTGGTCGAGTTGTGGAGACTAAAGGTAAACTTGTCGTCGCGTTATGAGACCTCGGAGTCACCTTCTGATATTTCATTGTATTATTTAATTCCATTCTGAACAATTGTATTTAGGGATTTTCTAGCAAACTCATTAGAGCTTATGACTTGTACTACCAGTTTTTGAAATTGTAATTCGTATAAGATTTTTATCTCGTATTTATCATTTGATGGTTGAATTCTTATGTTAATTTAGCAAGTGTTAGGTTAACCTAGTCTTAGAGACTAGGTGTCGTCACGACATCCTACGAAGGGAAATTGGGGTTGCGATATTCAACAAGTACCACCACAACGCAATGATATGAACCCATCTCACATAGCAGAAACCAAGACACACGAATCTATCACAAAGGATCATATCCCAACATGACCCAGCTGCAATACATGACCCCATCCAAACACTGATCCATATGAAATACCTCAAGCCACAATGCTCAATTCAACAACCACATGCCATTCGACATCAAGTACACGAAGTGCATGACCATAACCATGGAGAAGAAAATAACACTATATACCACAGCCCGGAAACACCATAATCAAGGTGCACTCAATCATTCAACATACCAATAACCATCTCTGTCATGACCCAAAATCCTAACTCAGGTCGTGATGGCGCCGGACACCACTGTCAGGCAAGCCAACCCCTTAATCAGTTGAAATACTTTCCTGTTTAACATTTTCGAAATCATGCCCTTTCCTACATTTCATAACCAAATAATTAAAAATTCTCGTAAATTAAATACGGCAGGAAGTCAACTTAATATAATAAAAGAAATACCGACACATCCCCAGAACCCGGTGACACAAGTACATGAGCAATTTCTAAGAATTTATACAATTATACAACTCTTGTCCGAGAAATAAATTGGACAAAGAAAACAGAGATAAAATGTAAATATATAGAAGGGAGACTCTGTCAGCTGCGGAACGCCTCCGGATGAATGCAACCCGAGTAAGTTGCCAAATCAATCACTGTACTATATAGGTACCTGTGCAACAAAGTGCACAAAAAGTGTAGCATGAGTACATAAACATATATGTACCCAGTGAGTATCCCGTCTAATCTCTAAGAAGTAGTGACGAGAGGTTGACCCGACACTCACTAAGGTCCAACAATAGTAGTATGACATCATATAATGAAAGCGGTAAGCATGTGAAGGCAGATAAGCAACAATGTGAGTATAAGGCACTGACATCCGAGTAATTTCTGAAAATAAGTAACCAACAATTTCCACCCCCTTTTTCCTCAAATATCAAAGTAAATAACGGTTCCCATTTTCTTTTCCTCAAATAACTAACAAGTCAACATCTATGAATCCGTAACAAATAGTTATACGTACGTAGGAATAAGACAACCGGCCGGGGTCGTAAGGTAGTATATAAACACCGAATAGTCGTAAAGCTCCCCACGATCGCGAATCATACCTGCGACTCGTGTGCTGACTCGATTATACTGATTTAACATAAAGCTCCCCATGATCGCGAATCATACTTGCGACTCGTGTGCTGACTCGATTATAAAGCTCCCCACGGACGCAAATCATACCTGCGACTCATGTTCTAACTCAATTATATACAATTACCATAAAGCTTCCCACGATCGTGAATCATACCTGCGACTCGTGTGCTGACTCAATTATATACAAATACCTTTCAATCCACCGTGGCGCACGGCCCGATCCCATAGGAGTATCTTTAAATCCGTCGTGGCATACGGCCCGATCCTATAAGAGTATCTTTAAATCCGTCGTGGCGTACGACTCGATCCTATAAGAGTATCTTTAAATCCGTCGTGGCGTACGGCCCAATCCCATAAGAGTAGGGGAAATCACACATCGCTCGCGGAAAGTAAATTGCGAAGCGGTCACATGCACACACTATATTCATTTCTTTTCATATTACTTTCCCTAAACAATTCCTTTCACTATTACTTCCCGTAACCATTCCTTTCATATTATTTTTAGTAAAACAATTTCTTTCTTATTATTTTTCCGTAAAACAGTTCTTTCATATTATGCTAAATTTCCATAAACTTCAGAGAAATGAAATTACATATAACAAGGGTTCATAACATATAATTCATTACGAGTAGAAAATAGAGCATGATGTGGGGCCTAACTACCCAGACATGACAATTATAGCCGCTACGTACGGACTCTCGTCACATGGTACATACGTAGCCCCCACAAACAATTACACACAACACATAGAACACCTATAGGGACAATTCCCTCTTACAAGGTTAGAAAGGAGACTCACCTCGTGTCGAATCTACCTCTCGGACCAAGAATGCGCCCGCAACTCCAAACTCTACACCCGAGGACTCGTAACTAGAGTAGGAAAAATTCGTATAATATTTTTGAAAAAGATTGCACCGTACTCCTTTAGAACCCTAAAATTTTACATTGCTAAATCTTGTTGGAACCGTTGAAACTTGTATGATCTGATTTCAACGTTCTTCAGAATGAAATTTGAACGAGATTTTGAGAGTAGCTAACATTTTCCTCTTCTGTTAATACGTTTTGAAGTGAAATGTTTTGTACTGTTTTACATTTAACACATTAGAAATGAAGTCAAAAGCCAACTTCTATCTCTTTACACGTAGAAACATGTAGTATTTATATTTAACATATTAGTTTGCCACATACCCTATAATGACTAAGAGTCATATGTATAGGTTGTGGTCTTGCTGCCACATGGTGGTTTAATATTATCCAATAAATAATTAATTAATTAACTAGGTAATATCCCGTTACCCGGTAATTATCTAATTACCCGCATAATTAAGAATTATTTTCACTTACTTAAAATATTACTCACTTTTCATACACCTTACTAATATGGCCATGTGGTATCTTATATGGTACTAGTCCCTAAATATCGGGTATTTTAGCTCGAGCCGTATTTTATTCCAAAATGTCAAACCTTGACAAAACTCAATTTTTTTCGATTTGCTTACCCTCTCACATTCACAAATTTACTTATCCCTTGTTGAAATAGCGTGATACTTATAAATTCAAAATAAATCTCATTTAAGGAAACGGGGTCCGATAACTCAAAACGGCCAGCCGGGATTGGACTGCTTTTGTGTTATTTGGAATCACTGCTTCACACCTCGTGCACCTATCCGTGCGGCCACAACCCAGTTGAACACATAAGCTTGATAAAATTTGAAGATATCCTCCTTTATCCATGCAGCAAGTTTCGAACTCAAATCCAACACCGAAAATTCTCTACCAGGCCTGTTTTCTAATAAATGAAAAACGTATCAACCACTACACGAGGCACCAGAACACAACTGCGTACCTTTGCTGGATTAGCACCATACACCGCATAATCCATCATCGAACCACAATGACGCTTCCTGAACCTTAATAGCCAAAATTCTACGACTCCGATTCTCTCATTACACTTTATAAGATATACACATACATCCTGCTATAATGCTGACGATACCATCCCAACAGAGAAGATGTGTAGAAATTCTAACCAATTGCAGAGTTAACCAAACATTGAATCCTTCCTCTTGACCAAGACGACCATCTCACTACAAACCAATAAGGTAACTGTCCTTTAATGCATTCATTTAATCATATCGCACTGATCCCTGATGCAATAACCTCGTCTCACCCAGTATAAACTGTTCAGACCACAAATCACCCCAGACTGTGGAATTCACCAACCGACACTTTGCAACAATGTTGCGGCGCACACCGTCTGCAACATAAATACTTCACCCAAAGATTGTTCTCATTCACCAAATTTACCCGTCCGTTCGCTTCTCATGGACACCTACTAAATGCGCTACAACATCTTCAAATTCACCGCCATATAGCATCCTTCCTCGTCCCTAACCACTCTTCCCTGTTGCATCCAACCTTCCGCCGAAAACCAACAGTTCAGATTAAGCTCGGGGACCTAATCCCTGTCCACTAAAATTCTCAAACCACTCCAACTCCTCCTCAAGGTAGGAAGCCGTCTTACCACTGAACTCATAGGATACACCGGCACTCTCCCACTTAGTTAAACTCATTCCTTTAAGCAACTAACCGACTTCCGACTCTGACACCTAGCATCTAGTGATTTAGCCGCCACATGACACTTTTCATATGTCTTGTATCCCTCCATCGCATGCTTCTCAATTACGGCCTCTGATACGCTCGATTTACACCTTAAAATAGGCTAAGCGATCGTTGTCAAATCTAGTAACCCAACAAGGTTGGGGTCGAATCCCACAGAGAATAATATGAGGGCGATTAGGAATGCTAGAGAGTTATCACTTATCACACAATGCCAAACAAATAAGATGTTGGTTTTGAAAAGCATTTATAACTAAATGCGAAAATATAAACTAATCTAGAAAGCAAGTAAAATGATCAATGGCGACAAGAATGAAGGCATCGGGTATTACACTCAAGTAACGATCCGATGTATTTCACGATTTTACAAATATGAGTGAGTTAATGTTAATTAGCCACGGATAATAATTCTTAATTAGATTTTTCCCAAAGACTAACAAGACATCCTAATTGCATTATTCCTAACCCAATTAAGAGATTAAGCACTTCTGGTTTTGGCTACAAGTAGCTCAATCCTATCCCTAGGTAGAATCTATAAAATGAGGGTTAAAGCCTCAAGTTCTTGTTAATTAATCTTTCCCAACCCCAAATTATCTTTTCCAAAATTAATTCGGAGTTAATGGGCGAGTCCTAGGGTTAGCTAATCCCTTTGGAAACATTAAAGAACAAGAATAATTAAAATAACAAATACTCACTTCATAAATATAATAAAATCATTCAATACACAAGCACAACAAGGTATTTAATCCACACTTTAAATATGAATATTCCCATAAACAAGATTCAAGTGTTTGGAATAATACTACACACTTAGATAATCAATACAAAGCAAGGAAATGAAGAAATAAACATAAATGGGTAAGAAATCCTTAACCACAATAGTGAAATCTTCAAGACCCAAGTGTGTGTGCAAAGCCCTAGCTTCAAGACTTGTTCTTTTCTCTCAAAATTATATTTACAAGCCAAAATATATGCCAAATATTCTGCTAAGTTGTGTCTATCAATGGGTTTGGGATAAAAATGTGAAATTACAAATCTGCCGAGAATCGCCCAGAAAAATACCTACGCGCTAGTGACCAGACCTCCGCGTTCGCGAAGGTTTTTGGTAAGTACCCTCCGCGTTCGCGGTTAACCTCCATGCGTTCGCGATGGTTTAGTTCTTGAGGCTTCGCGTTCGCGGTGTGTTCCACGCGTCCGCGAAGGTTTGATTCCTGAGCTGTACATTTTGTGCTTCGCGTTTGCGACTGGTCAGCGCGTTCGCGATGCTTTAACTATTTATCCTTCGCGTTCGCAAAGGGTATTTAGCTGGGTAGATTTCAATTGCCCAAATTAACTACATTATTACTTGTTTTCGCCTAATTTCTTCAACATCACCTCTAACTCACTTGATACATGAAAAATGCCAATAAACCTCAATAGATGCCATAATTTCTCAACAAAATTGTATAAAAGCCTAAGTATTAAGATGAGATAAGCTGGTAAAATACCAACTTATCAAACCCCCAAACTTAAACTATTGCTTGTCCTTAAGCAATTCAAAAACTAACAACATCTAACAAGAATAAGATCGCTTAAGCTCAATGGCATATCAAGTAATTTCAAGTCAAAAGGGGCTAATTCAAGCACAATCTAACGACTTTGGTTGGTATCAACAATTAATCCAAGGCATATGAATCACTAACTTTTTGCGTACTTTGTTTCATTTTCAAAAGACCACATTAATCAAAGTAACAACCAAGTCATGACACTAAAGATTCAAAATTTGCCTGTCTATCACTATTTTCTTCCCTCGCTCATTCCTCCCAAATGAAAATGGTATTAAATTCACCACTCGAGTCTCATGTGCCCTCACACTTTAAGAGAGAATACCAAACTCACAAATGGTAATTCAAAACATAGAAGGGATGTCAAATAGAGGACTCAACTCTCTCTCTCACAAAGATATTCAAATGCACACAAGTAGTACCATAGGCTTGCCCTTTATGTATTCTCAACTAATTTAAACATACTTGGTTGAAAATCAATTAGGACTTAAAGGGTTGTAGTTTATTATTTTGGTCAAGGTGTGGCACAAGAATGACTTAAACCTCCCTAAGCACTACCCTTTTTCAATAATTAAAGCCCACTTCCTTCAAGAGTTTTTCCACTCTTTCTTCTGTTTTCTCTTTTTTTTTTTTTTGGGTTTTCTTTATTTTTCACCTAGTCTTCCATTTATTCAAACTTTCTTTCATTTTTTTTTACAATATTTTTCACTTTTTAAGAAGCCTCCATATCACACTTTTTCAACTTCCACCCCCAAACTTAGGCTTTTAGCCTATATTCACACTTTAAATTACTTAGGGAGGTATGATTCTACAAGAAAATCAATAAGAAGCTAGTAACATGATTTCCAAAGAAAAAGTTAAAAGGCTCAAAAGCGTTGACTAGGGAAAATATTTATGGATAGGAAATTTAGGAACAAAAATCGTTCAAGGAAGGCCTAACATCATTTTTCAAACCAATTTAATCTATTATTGTGATGACCCAAAAGATCATCCTAAGTAATTCCAGCTAAATCTGTGTTCTGAGGCCTCAAAAGCCTCCGTTAATCTCACCTCGATATGTGTGCGCAGCCCGGGCAGGTAGCCGGGAAGCTTTCATGTGAAAATTTGATTTTAAAAAATGGGATTTTTGAATTGAATAATTGAATAAAATTGACTTTGGTCAACATTTTTGGTAAACGGATCCGGACCGTGATGTGACAGTCCCGGAGGGTCCGTAGGAAAATATGGGACTTGGGAGTATGCCCGGAATCGAATTCCGAGGCCCAAAGCCCGGGAAATGAATTTTTAAAGAAAATTGTTTTCTGAAAATAATAAAGGCATGTGAAAGTGAATAATTATGTGAAAACCTTGTTATCGGGCCTGTGTTATGGTTCCGGAGCCCGGAACAGGTTTAATATATGTTGTTTGTCCTATCTGTGAGATTTGGTGTAAAACGGGTTTGATTTGATTGGTTTCGGATCCAAGTGAGGAAAAATGGAGTTAATGAACTTGTGGGATTTCTAAAGGATTTGAAATGTGGCTTGAGAGGTGATTTTATGTTCCCGAGGTCCGAATGAAATTCCGAGATCGGGAATAGTTCCGTTGTGTCGTTCATAACTTATATGCAAAATTTGAAGTCATTCCGAGTTGTTTAGGCCGGTTCGGCGCGTTGAAGTGAATTCTAGAATTTCAAAGTTCTTAAGTTTTGAATTAAGGGGTTTTGGAGGGTGATATTGAGTTTTAGCGTTGTGTTGAGTGTTCCGTGGGCTCGAGCAAATCCGTCTAATGATTTGGGACTTGTTGGTATTTTTGGACGGGGGCTCGGGTGGGCCCAGGTGCCTCGCGGACCCCGCGCGAGGCCAAAAACCACTGCTGGTGCACAGCAACTGGTGTGACCACAGGTGTGGTTGCCCAGCCGCAGGTGCGGGACCGCCCCTGCGGTCCCAGCCTCGCAGGTGCGATCCCCAACCCCCTTGCCCAAAGTCCGCAGGCGCGAGACTCAGGCCACAGGCGCGTGACCGCAGGTGCGATCCAGGCCATCGCAGGTGCGACCTGTCTGCAGGGGCGACCAAAATTCCGCAGGAGCGGGACCGCTGGTGCAGCTCCCAACCCCGCAGGTGCGAGCCCAGGGTCCCGAGACCTTTTCCGCAATTGCGATCATTTTCTCGCAGGTGCGAGACCGCACCTGCGGACCTATGGTCGCAGGTGTGGAAACCCCTGTTGGTAGGCCTCTTAAATACTCCAAAATTTTGGGTTTTCTTCATTTTCACCCATCTCCAACCACCATTATAGAACAACCAAGCTTGGGCATCACCTTCCACGGCCACCCACTGTAAGAGGTAAGTAAAACCCCACAAAACTTCTAATTTTAACAATAATTCCTAGC